>JAXCMG010000055.1:2433809-2452933 GCA_034642415.1 Podarcis siculus | reverse complement strand
CTAGGTGTGCCCTATGGGCCGGTGCGCCCTATAGGGCGAAAAATACGGTATTTATCATTAGAAAAGACTGGCCAGGCTCCCCAGGGTATCCAATCAAGTGAGCATTAACAGGTAACCTGCCAGGGTTAGGCAAACCTATAATATCCGCTGGGGACAAATTGTGCTCTGCATTCTTGCAAAAGAGTCTGTTGCTGCTGCTGAAACCGTTGAGCAAGGGACAGGGAAATCACAGGAACCAGGGTTTCTGCAAAGAGGGGTCTCTAACTCTGCGACAAGCAGAGGCGGCTTGGGCCCGCGTGGTGTCTTGCCCAAGACGGTGGTGACCTACTCAAAAGTAGACCGTCATTTCCCAAAAGATGACACATGCAAATTTTAATAGGGACAGAGGAAGTTGCCCGATGCCAGAGTCCAGGCGGGTTGTCACGAGGCCTCCAGGCCTGCAGAGGGCAGCAGCTGTCTCAAAAGGAGACCCATAAGGGGCAAGGGTGGACTGGACACTCACTAGGCTGGGCAGGGCTCCGTGTTGCAGGCTTCCTCCGACACGATGGGCTTGGGGATGAGGTGGCATTTCTCCTCCCCCACCTCCTCTTGTGTAACGCGAGAGATGCACTGGTAGACAGACTGCCAGAAACCTGTAGAGAAAGGTGGTGATACTAGCAAATTTTGTCTTTTAAAAATCAAGTTTCTAGTCCTCAAGGCAATCGAGGGGCCGAGAATCACAGAACTCAGCATATACTGGCAAACGTGGTCCCTTCACATGGTCTGAACGCCTCTCTCTTTCCTTTGTTCGATGGCTTTGTTCTCGCCATTGCTGCGGGGGCACCTAACGAGCTTAGAGGATAAAAAAACCCTCACAACACTTGTTTGGCACTTTTCAGAGCGTTGCGCGGGCCTAATCCTCACCACAACGGCCTTGTGAGGGTTGTGAAGCGCTTAAGAGACCGCTGTAGCTGAGAGGCAGGTGTGTCGTTTAAATAAAAGCAAATACATTTTAAAATTCCCCCCATTTTGCAGATGGGGTAAACTGAGGCCGAGAGCGTGTGGTTCAGCTATGGCTAGCGAGTGAGTTTGTGGCAGTTCTGAGATTCAAACCAGGGATTTACAGCTACGCTTCCTACTCCATGGCGCTCTATAAAGCCATAGAGGGGGATTAAAACTGCTAATAGCCGAGAGAGGACTGGGCCATTGGGGGCAGAGTACTTACTGTACTCTGTCCGCCTCTGTCTGACCTCTTGCTTACCTCTAGGTCCAGTGGGTGACACTGCCGGTCACCTTCTTCCACCTTAAGTCTCAGTTCCACCATTGCAGAATCGAGAGGCAGTGTTGCGTAGTGGTTAGGACGACTTGGGAGACACCGGGGTTCAGAAATCCCCACTTGGCCGTTCCCTGGGTGTGACCTTGGGGGACAGTCGCCACCTCTTCGCCTAACCTACCTCGCAAGGTTCTTGGCGGGATTTAAATGAGGAGAACCGCACGCACATCCTTCAGCTGCGCGGATGAGATACGCATGCAACGGACGCAACTTAGTAAGGAGGGTGGGACAAAACTAGAACAACCTTCTCTGGCGCCCCCTACTGTTGGGCTCCCTGCCTTCTGCCCTATCCGTCCCAATGGGCTATAAGAGGCTGGTAAGGATGTTACAATATTCCGTTCCACCTTATCAGATGTGTGGAGTTGTTGTGTGTCACATGTCTGTTCACATTCCAGCACAGCTTGCTGGGAACTTCTGTTGTGTGTCTAGCTTTTGCTTATGCTGCTTGCTTGGACACGAAGGGGAGAAGACATGTTTTTCCTGTTGTCCTGATGCTGAATAAAATGCCAGTAAATACGCTTTAAAGGTAAAGGGACCCCTGACCATTAGGTCCAGTCGTGGCCGACTCTGGGGTTGCGGCGCTCATCTCGCTTTACTGGCCGAGGGAGCCAGCGTACAGCTTCCGGGTCGTGTGGCCAGCATGACTGAGCCGCTTCTGGAGAACCAAAGCAGCGCACGGAAATGCCGTTCACCTTCCCGCTGGAGCGGTACCTATTTATCTACTTGCACTTTGACGTGCTTTCGAACTGCTAGGTTGGCAGGAGCAGGGACCAAGCAACGGGAGCTCACCCCGTCAGGGGGATTCGAACCGCCGACCTTCTGATCAGCAAGTCCTAGGCTCTGTGGTTTAACCCACAGCGCAACTCTAAGTTGACCCAAACCTCCATGTGCAGGAGCAGTCTACCTCTGAATATCAGCTGCCAAGGGAAATAGGACTTACCTTTCCCACAGGTGGCAGAGCAGTCGGTGTTGCCAATTCGCCTCCAGTAGAAGTCCTGTAGGGGGTCCGAGCTGTGCTGGACAGGAGGCGGAGGGGGCGGGAGGGGCGGGACGCGGACATTCCGTTGCAGGGTCCCGGGGCTTCTCCCCGATTGGCCGGACGAGACAGGAGGGGGCGGAGCCGCGGCACGGCTCCTCCCCGATTGGCCAGACGAAGCTGGGAGGCGGGCCGGACTGAGGTTCCGGGCATCTGCGGGCACAGGGCGCTGGTGGCTGGGCGGGGGCTCCATCTGGTTGCCCGAGGAAACCACAGTCAAGGCACCTGGCGGGCACGGAGTGGGAAGAAAGAGAAAGGTGATTTTTTTGCTCCACAAAAGGCATGGCACAAAAGGAATATGCTCTGGGACGGAGGAGGAAAACACAGGTCTACCACCTAAAACAGGCATGGCACCAAAGGAAAACGGACTGGGATGGAGGAGGAAAGAAGCAAACACAGGGGTTTGGGGGTCCCCCCCCTCCACAGTGGAACATGAGGGGACGGAGTGGTTTGCTCACCAAAGTCCTGCCGGGGGCTACGTAGGTCAGGAGTGGGGGTCTCCGGCTGTACAGAGGCCAGGAAGAACTGATAAGAGACACCAGGATTGTCTTGCTGGAAGATCATCTGTGGGAGGCAGCAGAAAAGGAATTAAAGCAGGGCATGGAAGGAAGGGGGAGGGAAATGTAAAATGAGCACCTTAAGTTCCCTTCCCTGTTGGGAGTTAACAGTTCCCTCCCTCTTTTGGGGGGGGGGGACAGAAACAGAGCCTTGGGATCCCTTTCCCAGGGTGAACATCAGAGAAAAGTCCTGCTGGGTCAGACGAAAACACCTCCATGAAGCCCCTGTTGTTCGTCCTCAGAATCTGATTATGCAGAGGTAGACTCTGTCTGGACCTGGGGGCTCTACTTAGCTCCTTAGGTGGAGAAGGGAAAAGAGAAATCCTGTCTTGGAGGCCCCTCCCACCCAAATACGGACAGGCCCCTCCCACGACTAATTTCTGATTCCCTTCCCCAGATACTCTGCACCCAAATAACCCAAAGAAAAGGAATTTCTCCAAACTACACACATTTCATTTGCCTATACAGTGGTACCTCAGGTTAAGTACTTAATTTGTTCCGGAGGTCCGTACTTAACCTGAAACTGTTCTTAACCTGAAGCACCACTTTGGCTAATGGGGCCTCCTGCAGCTGCCGCGCTGCCAGAGCCCGATTTCTGTTCTCATCCTGAAGCAAAGTTCTTAACCTGAAGCACTATTTCTGGGTTAGCGGAGTGTGTAACCTGAAGCGTATGTAACCTGAGGTACCACTGTATTTGCATCTCTGTAGTTGCATTTTGGAAAGCCAAAGTGCATTCAACAGAAGCTCTGCTCCTATCTGTGCTCATACTGTACTTCTAATCCTTGGACTGCCTTATGACTTTGCAAACCACACTTTTCCAACCTGGAAATGGAAGCCGAAATATACTCGGAGTCCCGTAGTGATTTCATACTCTTTATTACAGCTTGTAAAACAGGGATTGAATTGCCCCCCAAACCTCAGGCTTTTATATACATTATTTACACAATAAGTCCCGTCTGATTGGCTGATTCTGCTTCCCTCCTGGAGCCTGATTGGTCTTTTCCTGCAGGCCAATCAGTTGTTGCATTCTAGGATCCTACTTGCCTATTGTTCTAGGATCCAAGCTTAGTACAGTGGATGCTCAGGTTGCGAATGTGATCCGTGCGGGATGCATGTTCGCAACCTGCAGAGTTCGCAACCTGCAGCAATGCATCTGCGCACGTGTGGGTTGCGATTCGGCGTGTCTGCGCATGCACAAAGTTCAATTTAGCGCTTCTGGGCATGCATGACCGCCAAAACCCGGAAGTAACCCGTTCCAGTACTTCCAGGTTTCAGCAGTCCGTAACCCGAAAAAACGCAACCTGAAGTGGCTGTAACCCGAGGTGTGACTACATAACAGAAACCTTAAGGATCAATGATTATTTATTAAACTTATCAGTTGCTGCTTTTTTTTTAATAACAAAAGAAACTCAAAGTCACTTGCGACAATAAATAAATTCACACACCTGTTAAAACCAGCATAAAACAAAACCGAGGGAAATCTGAAAGTCCTGAGGACTAGGAACTTGGGTTTTTAAAGCAAATCAACGAAAGCGGTGCCCCGCCTCCCCCTTGACAAAAGAGGCAGAGATATGCATTCGGGGTGAGCTACAGACGTCCAAGCAGCACCCGATTCAACCTCTCCTCTCCCTGAGACCCCACCCCACCCCACTGCGTACTCACATACACATCTATAGGTTCTGTCGTGGGACCCTCTGCGGTCAGGGACTCGCCCTCCCTCCGGTCGCTTCCTGGGCGGCTGTACACAAAGACGGTGCCAGCTGCCTCGTAGCGCCCAGGTGGGTTCACCGCCCAGTTCCCGTTGATGATGGATTTGCCACTGTGGCTCCGAAGGGCTGGGAGATTTGGGGGCACAGGGATGGGGGGGGGGGAGAGAGTCAACAGCAACATGAAACTACCAGTTCAAAGCCCCTCCTCCCCTCGCTCTGTGGCCCCCATCCACCGGCATTGCAATTTTTATTTTTATTATATTTCCCCCCTCTTTTTTTAACTTTAGGGATTTTTACATACATTATATTACCTCCTTCCAATTTTTTAAATTTTCCCGTACAATTCTGCAATTTTTATTTTTATTCACTCATTCCAGGTGCAGCTTGCTTTTCAAAAAGGCAACCATGCAATTGGGTTCACAAGATTATCAGTCAAAACAGGTCAAGGTAAAGGTAAAGGGACCCCTGACCATTAGGTCCAGTCATGGCTGACTCTGGGGTTGCGGCGCTCATCTCACTTTAATGGCAGAGGGCGCCGGTGTACAGCTTCCGGGTCATGTGGCCAGCAGGACTAAGCCGCTTCTGGCGAACCAGAGCAGCGCACGGAAACGCCGTTTACCTTCCCGCCGGAGCGGGACCTATTTATCTACTTGAACTTTGAACTATTTATCTACTTGAACTTTCGAACTCCTAGGTTGGCAGGAGCAGGGACCGAGCAACGGGAGCTCACCCCGTCGCGGGGAATCGAACCGCTGACCTTCTGATCGGCAAGTCCTAGGCTCTGTGGTTTAACCCACAGTGCCACCCGCGTGCCAAAACAGGTCAAAGGAACGGAACACTCAAATCAAACTCCGTGACAAGGCTAAAATGCTTGTCAACATTCTACACATTGCCTATAACAACAATAACAAAAATTTAGCAGGTGCCGCAAAGAGGACAGAGAAGGCACCTGTCTGGCGTCAATCAGCAGGGAGTTCCGAAGTGCGGGCGCTGCCACGCTAAAAAATCGGTTTCTTACAAATGCAGGACGAGTATTTAGTGGCACCTGTAACAGAGTCGTGAGATGGGAAGGAGGGTGGGGTAACTCAGGGAACCAAGGCCCCCACCCTGGAGCCACCTCTGAAGGAAGGGTGGAATGCCTCTGAGCCCGTACAGAGTGCACTTGGGTCACCACAGAGAAACGCAGCCTGCCTGCCTTCTCCCTGCCCATAGACCTGGCATTAATAATATTTATAAATTTTTATTTACACCCCACCCTTCCCGGTTCAAAAACTGGGCTCAGGACAGCTAACAACAAATTTAAAACACTTTAAAACACTTAATTATAAAAGCAGCATAAAATACAGTATAAAAACATGAACAACAATGAAATTCAAAATTCAAAAATCAATTAGATAATCTCCAGGGCAAGCTGGTCCTACTTGGGCCAGCGAGGAGGCCAGGGGAGAATTAGCTGTGGGGTCTCAGAGCGGGTGAGTTTCATAAAAGGGGAGGGAAGGGAAATAAAGGATCAGGTTGAATTCAAATTAAAGGCCAGGCGGAATAGCTCTGTCTTACAGGCCCTGCGGAAGGAGGTTAAATCCTGCAGGGCCCTGGTCTCCTGGGACAGAGCATTCCACCATCACTGAGAAGGCCCTAGCCCTGGTGGAGGATAGTCTGACTTCCTTAGGGCCCAGGACCTCTAAACTATGGTTATTCATGGACCTTAAGGTCCTCTGCGGGACAGACCAGGAGAGGCGGTTCTGTAAATACGAGGGCCCTAAGCCAGCACATTAAGGGGTAGAGGGCTTCTATCCTGGATGATGATGATGATGATGATGATGATGATAATTTATTACTCTCCCCGCCCATCTGACTGGGCGGTTCCAACATCAGGCTTTGTAACATGGTGGCTTGAGCTGTTCCTCGCGAAATCAGCCCTTTATTAAGAACAATGAGGACTAGAATCTTACTTTATTTTTACAGGAAGATTTGCAGCTCAATGGCAGGGCACACACTTCGTGGGCAAAAGGTCCCTGGGCTCAGTCCTCAGCCTCAGATGGGAAAGTCCCCCTTTATGAAACCCTGCAGAGCCTCTGCCAGTCAGTGTAGGCTATACTGAGCTAAATGGCCCAATTACCTGCGCTGGTAAGAGGCTCCGCTTGTCCAGATGTTGAATTTCTATGTGCGTGCACAGAGAACATCTTCAAGAAGCGGATTCATAAACCCACCGAATTAAACAAACTACAACCCCCCGAAGGACGCGGGTGGCGCTGTGGGTTAAACCACAGAGCCTAGGACTTGCCGATCAAAATCCCTGCAACGGGGTGAGCTCACGTTGCTCAGTCCCGGCTCCTGCCAACCTAGCAGTTCGAAAGCACGTCAAAGTGCAAGTAGATAAATAGGTACCACTCCGGTGGGAAGGTAAACGGCGTTTCCGTGCGTTGCTGTGGTTCACCAGAAGAGGCTTAGTCCTGCTGGCCACATGACCTGGAAGCTGTACGCCGGCTCCCTCGGCCAATAAAGCGAGAGGAGCGCTGCAACCCCAGAGTCGGCCACGACTGGACCTAATGCTCAGGGGTCCCTTTACCTTTACCTTTACAACCCCCCGACTAAACGGCATAAACACATACCCAGGTAGTTAGGGCTGCGGGTCATTTCCTTAACCTGGATTCGGGTGGCACCTGCTGGGATCTCCAGGATGCGGTGGTACCCAATGGGCACGTCCGTGTCGCTGAAATTCCCCACGACCAGCTTGCAGGTGGTGTGGTCCCCGCCGCAAACCCCGCAGCTGTCCAGCGTGCGATTCGAACCCAGGACCCCGTCGCAACCGGGGGTCTGGCGAGGCCACGGGGAAAGAGGAGAAACGAGTTCAAGAGATGAGCCAAAGTGTTTGAGCGAGGAGAAGGCATGATCCCTTTCATACAGAGGGCAGCATCTGGTTCTCCAGATGTTCTCTGATGCCTCCTTCATCCCCCTGCAGACCAGAAATATATTTTCTCCTCCCTCTCAGGCGCTGCCACCTCCTCCTCCAAGCCCCCCTTAAAAACACCAGGTCCCTTCCCTTGGAATTAGCAAAGCTGACCGATTTGATAAGACAAAACCCCAAAAATATAATCCAGAAACAATGGAAATGTTTAAATGATGATTTATGTACGCAAGGATTAAGTGTAAGGTGTTGGTTGTATTTAGAATAGATTTATGAAAGATTTAGAAAACTTATTGATTGGAATATTTGTATGGGAAAAATACGGAAGAACAGATGCAAATTTGCTTAAAATGTATACAGGAAGTGCGGCGTAATGCGATGGAAGTCAAACAAGGAAGTTTGATTGTTGAGATATTTGTGGAGTGAATTTGGAGGAAATTCTTCCAATTTTTCTTCTTTTTGCAATTTTTCTTCTTATTTTTTCTTCCTTTTCTCTTTTTTGTTCTTTTTTTATATATGTGTGCTTATCTGAAAAAATATGTATGTATGCATTTGTATTTGTATTTGCTTGTCTTTTGTAATAATTATGTTAAATAAAATTTAATATTTTAAAAAACAAACAAAACAGATCCCTTCCAAGTTAACAAGTCAACAACGAGTGAGCGAGCAACTCACAAGGCACTGTCCGGCCACGCAGATGTCCTGGGAGGAGGATTCGCACGGGGTCCCATCCTGCACTTTCTCCGTGTGTCGCACGTAGAAGCGGTAGCCAATGGGGCGGCAGTTCAGCTCGCAGCGCTGGGACCCCCGAACTGCATGATGGGAGGAGAGGGAAGGAGAGGGGTCAGTAGGATCGGGGGGGGGGGGGGAACGGGACCACGTTCATGCTTAGTCACCTGGGGCGATCATGGCCTCCTTTCCAGGTAACCAGAGAAGAATTTGCAAGTAGAAAGTAGAAAGTACTGGAAGCAAGCGCAAATTGACCAACGGACCTCATGAGGGGGCAGTAAAGTTTTGGGGTTAGGGGTCTGGGGGACCCAAAGGCTGTGTCTCTAGGACCTTGAACCCGAGTCAAAGCCTTGACAGAGAGTGCAAAGACTTTTGCCCCATCTGCTCTTAACAAAGGAATAAGCTTGATTTGGTTGTCATGACTATCCCCTACACTGTGGGCAAGAAACGATTATTCAAAAGGAGTTGGGAGATGGTGGTGCTTAGAAGCTCCCACACTGAGGACTAGAATCTTGAGACTGGGGCAAAACATTAACGAGGAGTCACGAGCTGTTCTGCAAACTCTGGCCGGTTTTTTAAATACCAATCTTGCCTTGCGAATCTTGGTAAGAATTAGGTGGAATCTAAAGGTAAAGGGACCCCTGACCATTAGGTCCAGTCATGGCCAACTCTGGGGTTGCGGCGCTCATCTCGCTTTACTGGCCGAGGGAGCCGGCGTACAGCTTCCGGGTCATATGGCCAGCATAACTAAGCCGCTTCTGGCGAACCAGAGCAGCGCACGGAAACGCCGTTTACCTTCCCGCTGCAGCGGTACCTATTTATCTACTTGCACTGGTGTGCTTTCGAACTGCTAGGTTGGCAGGAGCAGGGACCGAGCAACGGGAGCTCACCCCGTCATGGGGATTCGAACCGCCAACCTTCTGATTGGCAAGTCCTAGGCTCAATGGTTTAGACCACAGCGCCACCCACGTCTCCTTAGGTGGAATCTACACACACATAAAAACATTTCTGAAAATGCATTTTTAAAAATACATTGAATTTTCCATAAGGCTCACCATCGCCACCTAGTGTCAAATTGTATACTGCGCTTAAAACACACTTGAAACATTTTTTTTTTTGCAGCTGTATAGCTGAGTCGTCGGTTGGTGGGATCTGTGAAAGATACTCTCTAAAAATCTCCGCTTGCAGAATTGCAAGTTTTCCAAATAGTAGCGGAAGAACCCCTATCAAATCTGTTGCAAAAGCCCTCGATGTAGATGCGTCCTAAAGAGAGCGACATATTTATTTGTTTGTTTCATAAAATTTATATACCGCTCAAATAAGGGGGGCGGACCCTCCAAGTGATTTACAAAAGGTATACAACGAAATCACAAGACAGTTAAAAACAACCATTTTAAACCTTCAAAATATAGTTGAAATCAGTGATATGCTAAAAACCTGTTTGAAATACATTTCCCGTCCACTATTAAAGAATATAAAACTGTGCGAAAGAAACGACAGTATAAACAGTACAATGAGAATAATTGGAAGACTCGTTTTGTCAGAAGTCTTTTTTATTTAAGTGTTTATTTAAGTATTAATTAGGAAGAACAAGTTTTTTTATGCACATAAATCTGCTTTTTCTTTCTTTTTTCTAGATTTTCTTCTTTTCTTTTTTCTTAATTGCTTTTTCTTTAATTTTCTTTTTGTAGTACGAGATTGTAAATTCTTTGTATATGTGTGTAATTTAAGTTAATAAAGATTATTTTTTAAAAAGGAAGAAATACATCTCATCGTTCTCTGTGCCTGTTTAGGCTTTGCTGGAACAACACAGCTTTTAGCAGGTGCCTCCTATGAAAAATGAGGACTAGCGCCTTGAATGTGGTGCAAAACCTCCCTCTGTCATACAGCCCATTTCCAGATGCAGTCCCAAGGCTGCCTCCTCAACCTTCCCACTTTTTTTAAGGCCGCCAATAGGTTTTTCGCAGTGAAAGATTTTACTTTCTTGGGCTCCATGATCACTGCATATGGTGACAGCAGCCACGAAATTAAAAGACGCCTGCTTCTTGGAAGAAAAGCAATGACAAACCTGGACAGCATCTTAAAAAGCAGAGACATCCCCTTGCCAACAAAGGTCCGTATAGTAAAAGCTCTGGCTTTCCCAGTAGTGATGTATGGAAGTGAGAGCTGGACCATAAAGAAGGCTGATCGCCAAAAAATTGGTGCTTTTGAATTCTGGTGTTGGAGGAGACTCTTGAGAGTCCCATGGACTGCAAGAAGATCAAACCTCTCCATTCTGAAGGAAACCAGCCCTGAGTGCTCACTGGAAGGACAGATCCTGAAGCTGAGGCTCCAATACTTTGGCCACCTCCTGAGAAGAGAAGACTCCCTGGAAAAGACCCTGATGTTGGGAAAGATGGGGGGCGCAAGGAGAAGGGGGCGACAGAGGACGAGATGGTTGGATAGTGTTTTCGAGGTTACCAGCATGAGTTTGACCAAACTGCGGGAGGTAGTGGAGGACAGAGGTGCCTGGCGTGCTCTGGTCCAGGGGGTCACGAAGAGTCGGACACGACTAAACGACTAAACAACACCAAGTTTTTCACATTGTCCAGGTTTTGTTTTTAAAAAGAAGTTGCCAGGCCAGGCTGGCAAGCGAGGGCCGCAATGGCAAGCGAAGGCCTGGGTGGCAAGTGAGGGCTCGATTGCGCTCCCTCCAGGCTTCCCTTGCTATAGCATGGAGACCTCTGTCCCGGCTGGCCAGGGTTGTGCTGAACGCAGGAAGCGAAGAACAAAGTGCCTTTTTGTGTAAAGTCTCCCCCATCGCCGCCGCCGCCAGCCCTGCCCCGTCCCGAAGTGCTTAAAAACATAAATATTGGCTCTGGACGTCAACAAAGAAGGCCGGCAGAGGGGAGGAAGGAGGTCGAGACTGCTCTGTCTGGAGACTCCCCCCTTGTTTATTTAAGAATATTTAAGTTCATTGGAAGCTTGCATGGGATTTAGTTTCAGGCTGCAGGCAAAGAGGCAATGACTCTCTTTCGAAAGAGAGAGAGAGAGAGGTTTGGAGGCCCAGAAAGACCTACTGACAACATGTGAGAGGAGACTGCAATCAAATGCACTCTGTACATGCTCAGATGCCATTTCCCTTGCCTGGAAAACGAGCTGCGCAGCTTTGTACCATCTCTGTATAACCGAGACTGAAAGCGCCCCTGCCCAAAGCATAGGAGGAAAGATAAAAGGGCTCAGATTATGCCAGAGTTTCAGAGATTCCTACATTGCAGGGGGGTCAGGCTGGATGACCCTTTAGGTCCCTTCAAAGGCTGCAATTCTATGAAACCCAGAACCAAAAGACTAATACTGATGATAGAGGTCTTGGAGGGGTCACGTTGGACTGGAGGCCATAACCTCAAGCTGGCCTGAGGGCATCACTGCGTCCCAAGGTGTAGCTAACCAGGGAGAGGGAAACGCACTCTGTGCATGCTCCAGAGTTGTCATGTTTCGTATTATCGTCATGAGGAGTTCCAAGGCTGAGAAAGCAGATGCCACGGCTAAGATTAAGACTCTTCCTGATGACATTAATAGCAGGGGGGTCTTTGGGGACACACAGATGCCTATTGCAGGATCAGCCTTCTCAGAAGTGTGACTCTGAGCATGTCAAGAGTGCTCCCTTTTCTGACGCTGTCCTCCCAGGAGGAGGAGGACGTGAGGGAAAGGCAGTGAACTGTGTTCCTTTGAGCTGGGCAAGAACTGTTTGCTGCAAAAAACCAAAACAAAACCACAATATGTACTTTGATCTGACAAGTTGTGTATTTTTGGAAAAAGGGAAACGGACACAGCTGCTGTCTTCTCCACAGCTGGCCGGCAGAGGGCGCTGGCATTCTTGCCACAAGTCGCCCACAAATGTTTGGGGCACGGTTGGAGGGCAAAGACCCCAGGGATAAAGCAGATTCATGGATGTGATGGGTGGAAGAGATAAGATATCATATATAATCCTTGGAAATAATTAAATTTCTCTCTCTCTCACACACAAACACACAAACACACTCCGTTCCAAGCCAGAAAAGAGGCCTTAAATCTCCCAGCATAAATACAGATTTTTGGCCCTGGGCCACCAATGAGATCAGCTCAAAAAATGACACACGTGGGAAATGAGGGGGTGGCAGTTTGCCGTCCCCTTCCCCACCCGCCTCACTTTCCAAACCGGTTCCTGCACACCTTCCCTGAAAGGCAGAAATCCCACCGGTGCAGCTTCCTCTGCAGCGATGCAGGAAAACGGCAGCACCCGGCCTTTCATCGCCCTTGCAGCGTCCTGTGGCAAGGAGTTCCACAGGCCCACAAGGAACGCAGCTTAAGCGGGAGGGTTTTGCAGAAAACAGGTCTGGAAACCCGGGAGACCCTTCTGGGCAGAATGGAAAGAGTGTGGTCTTTAAATAATAATAATAATAATAATAATAATAATAATAATAATAATAATAATAATAATCCTCAGTCCCCAGCTTCAAGGAGTTGCAAGCTTGGCCGCTCCCAAGCCTGGCATTGCCTGAGCTTCTTTTCCCTAAGCCTCGCCGTCCTTGCAGTGACCTCTCCAAATCTGCTTATGTAAGTGACAAATACCCACTGGCCCCATGCTGGTATAAATTGTTCATTAAAATAATAGGGGGGGGGCTGAGAAAGAGGGGAAGAAACACTCCCTCACCCCCCAGCTCCCTCCTTGAGACTGCTGGAGAGCTCAGCTGCTGTTTGCACAGGTCAGGCGGGGAGAAAAGTCACAGGCGGGCAGCGTATAAATCTTCGAGATCGCGCTTCTAGATTGCCAGGGATGTCTGGCATCCCACCCGACTGGCAGAGCCAAGATCTGCCGGCCGTAGCGAGCTGGAGAAGGCAGAGGCCAGCTGTCAGCTCAGGAGGGGAAGCCAAAACCCCAGAGAGAAAAGGGCCCTGTCATATGCTAAAAGGTGTGGGGTACCCATCTGTGCAACAACACAGCAACTCAGCTTCTCAAAGAAGCTGTTTCTGCTTTGAGAGCAGGCCGCTAGTCCTCAAGGCCACAAAGGCACATGCAAAAGGGTACGGCATGTCGGATCCGGGAACAACGGATGCTGGATCTAAGCCTGGCCAATATAATAATAATACTAATAATACTAATAATATTTATTTATTATTTATACCCTGCCCATCTGGCTGGGTTTCTCCAGCCACTCTGGGCGGCTTCCAACAGAACACTAAAATACAATAACCTATTAAACATTAAACAGGGCTGCCTTCAGATGTCTTCTAAATGTCAGGTAGTTGTTTATCTCTTTGACATCTGGTGGGAGGGCGTTCCACAGGGAGGGCGCCACTACCGAGAAGGCCCTCTGCCTGGTTCCCTGTAACTTGGCTTCTTGCAGTGAGGGAACTGCCAGAAGGCCCTCAGAGCTGGACCTCAGTGTCCGGGCAGAAGGATGGGGGTGGAGACGCTCCTTCAGGTCTACTGGACCGAGGCCGTTTAGGGCTTTAAAGGTCAACACCAGCACTTTGAATTGTGCTCGGAAACGTACTGGGAGCCAATGTAGGTCTTTCAAGACCGGTGTTATGTGGTCTCGGCGGCCGCTCCCAGTCACCAGTCTAGCTGCCGCGTTCGGGATTAGTTGTAGTTTCCAGGTCACCTTCAAAGGTAGCCCCACATAGAGCTCATAGCAGTAGTCCAAACAAGAGACAACTAGAGCATGCACCACTCTGGCGAGACAGTCAGCAGGCAGATAGGGTCTCAGCCTGCGTACCAGATGGAGCTGGTAAACAGCTGCCCGGGACACAGAATATCTCAGAAGCGAGACTTGCAAGATGACCAAAAAAATCATTGAAATTATTTCTGGGGTTCTTTCTTTCCTGCACCACAAATAATCTTCCCCCAGTTATAACTCAAGACTGTTACACAGCTCATTTCGGTGGGGAAAGTCAAGGCAAGGGCCATCTCCTGATCCTTTTACCTGACTAGTAAGAATCAGAAGTGATGTAGAAGACGAGATGTGGCCAGTCTGCTTTTTTTCTTTTCATCATTCATATTGAGATCGCTTAATAATAATAATAATAATATATTTATACCCCGCCCATCTGGCTGAGTTTCCCCAGCCACTCTGGGCGGCTCCCAATCGAGCGTTAAAAACAATACAGCATTAAATATTAAAAACTTCCCTAAACAGGGCTGCCTTCAGATGTCTTTTAAAAATAAGATAGCTGCTTATTTCCTTGACATTTGATGGGAGAACGTTCCACAGGGCGGGTGCCACCACCAAGAAGGCCCTCTGCCTGGTCTCCTGTAACTTCGCTTCTCACAATGAGGGAACCGCCAGAAGGCCCTCGGCGCTGGATCTCTGTGTCTGGGCTGAATGATGGGGGTGGAGATGCTCCTTCAGGTATACAGGACTGAGGCCGTTTAGGGCTTTAAAGGCCAGCACCAACACAACACAACACAACACAACACAACACAACACAAAGCCAGCTTTCTGCTCCTGCTCCTGCCCTGCCTTCTCTGGATCAGGCAAACCATAGCAGAAAAGCATCGAGCAACAGGAAGCATGTCTTCATGCACTGCGGGTCAACTGCGGAACTCCCTGCCACAAGATGTACGGCCAGCTGGCCAGCAGTCAAAGGCAGCAGCCTGACAGCTGGGGCAGTCATTCCCAATTTGAAAATAGGTTTGGGGCAACCTTAAAATTTGGAGAGGCGCGACTCTTACCGTCCGTGAAGGGCTCCCACTGGTACAGGCGTCCCATGAACTCCTGGTTGTTGTATGCCGCACACTGGACAGCCCGGGGATCAGGCCGATCGGGCGGGCATGGCTGCGGAAGGAAAAGGGGAAAGGCCAGGCGGGCAGAGAGAGAGAGCGTCAGATTATTCCTGGATTTTAAAAAGATGAACTTGAGATATAGCAAAACTTCTTACTTCCTAGTTCGGAGAAAGGATGTAATTTGACACATTTGCGTACAGCCCTTACATTGCTTTATATCCCATGTTACTCAGCGTAGACCCATTAAAATTGATGGACGTGGCTAACGCAGGCCCATTGATTCCAATGGGTCTTCTCTGAGTAGAAATGTGTTGGATTTTAGCCTCTGAGGGACACACACAAAACGAGACCGTCTTTCATCCATGTAACAACCTTGAACGGTAGTCCAAAGAGAGAAAGAAACAGACAGAGAGAAAAGCAGGCCCCAGGGCATCCAATAAGCTTCGCGATCAAAGCAGGGATTCGAACTCGCATCCTCCAAACCGCAAGGCCACGCTGATTATTGGCTCAAGGGGAGAAAGGAAATTAAGACCCTTGAAACTGGTTTTATCAGGTCAATGCATCCTAATAACCTTTTCTAAGAGCAAATTCATTAATGGCTGTTGTCCGAACAGTCTTTGAAAGCGTGGACGGTTTTGGTGTTTGGTTTCCCATCCGTCATAAAAAGCACAAAAAACGCTGCCCTCGTACTAACGATAAAGGAGGTTTGGGAAATTAAGCAGGAAATTCAATCACGAGCTTATCTCCTGCTCACTTCAAAGGGCCGGTAACAATAGAGGCATTATCTACAGAGAAGCTGGACGCCCAGAGAGGTCATATAGGACTGGGGAGAAACATTCCCTTTTCGCCTCCTCCCAGTGCATTAAAAGTGGTTTAAAAGTGGGGTTTGCTGTGTATGGATAAACAGGTTGTGTAGGCTTTTGCGCAGATTCCAAAACCTGCTGGATCTGTTTGACCGGAGTCAAGAGCAGCTGAAAAGAAAATGAGAAAAATCTAGCAAATGATGCCCCTCTGGATCTCTTAAAAAAATAATTGCTTGCCTCCAGCCAAAGGTCATCTCTGAAAGATCATCACACACACACACACCCTTGCTCTAACCACTAGGCCTTCCAGAATTGCTCAAAGTTAGGAGTAGGATCAAGCAGAGTTAAAGTGGAAAGGGCCCAAGTCTGTTTAATTCCAAGTTGTACTTATTCACGGGCAGCCTTCCTCTTCCGCAAATAATCCCCCCCAACTTGAAGGCAGCTGTTCGTCTGGTCCCAACGGGCCAAACAGGAAAGCTTGGAAGCAGCCATGCAAACGCCCATGGCTCTAGTCCCTAAGAATTCGCCAGAGCCATCTCTCTGAACAAAGAGGTCTGTTTCCCATCACTGTTTGAAAACTCTTTGTTTACAAGACAAGTAAAAAACAGGAGACTGCACTGTATGTTTCTGAAAGTCTTAGGCTGCGTACGTACACCCCATACATTTCAAACACCCTCCCTAAAGAATACCGGGAACTGTAGTCCCCCCCCCCAGAACTGCAATCCCCAGCACCCTTTGCAAATTACAATTTCCCAGGGTTCTTTGGGGGTGGAAAGCGTGCTTTAAATGTGTGCTAGGTAGGCCCTCTTCATCAGCAAATAAACAACAGTTTGAGCACCAGTTTCTAAACTCGGGATGTAAGAAGCCCACTTGGCTGAATCAGGGCTGTTTTGCAGTAAAACACAACTAACAGAGTAAAATGCAATAGGAGGAATATCTATTCATTGAATTTAAACTCCTTAATTCTAGACTCGCGTTAACTTTGCTGCTAACCCCCTCCACTCCTTTCAAGTGTCTCTTCACCCCTGCTACTTCCGGTCCATTCTGCTAATTTTTTGGGTATGCCACCAGACTGCAAGAATGATAAAACGAGTCTTGGCGGACCACGTAATGATTTTTTTCCCCCTGCCTCTTGTACTGATAGCAATGCGCTGCGCTAGACGCTGTGCAATTTTGGGTTGCATTTTTATTGCTTCCTGGATATTGTACTTTTGTTTACAGTGGTACCTCGGTTTCCGAACGTCCACGAGCCTTTTGGTTTTCTAACACCATAAACCCAGAAGTAAACCATCCCCACCATTCTGCCCAGACGCTGAGGTCCAGCACCGAGGGCCTTCTGGCGGTTCCCTCACTGCGAGAAGCCAAGTTACAGGGAACCAGGCAGAGGGCCTTCTCGGTGGTGGCACCCGCCCTGTGGAACACCCTCCCATCAGATGTCAAAGAGAAGAACAACTACCAGACTTTTAGAAGACATCTGAAGGCAGCCCTGTTCAGGGAAGCTTTTAATGTTTGATGCATTACTGTATTTTAATATTTTGTTGAAAGCTGCCCAGAGTGGCTGGGGAAGTCCAGCCAGATGGGCGGGGTATAAATAATAATAATAATAATAATAATAATAATAATAATAATAATAATAATTATTATTATTATTATTATCAACACTTCGGTTTTTGAACACGCCTCAGAAGTTGAACATGCCATGCAGCTTCCGTACTGAGGCTTCCGTGTTGAGTTTTCGGTTTTCGAACATTTCGGAACTCGAACGGTCTTCCAGAGCGGATTACGTTCAAAAACTGAGGTACCACTGTACCGCAATTTGAAGTCTGAGGAATTCAAACTGCACTACGGCAAAGCACAATGCAAGAAATATGCATCCGTAAATTAAAATTAAACTCCTTTAATTCTTGCCTCCCGTCTACGCTGCTGATCCTCTCCACTCCTTTCAAACAGCTCCTACATCTGTTGCTTCTGCTCAGTTGCTGCTCACTTTCTGGGTGGACAAAACAATTTTGAGAAGGATGGAGCAGCCCCTGCTCACAGCTACTGCTGCCCTGCTCTTCAGGCATGCCATAGGCCACCTGAATAATAATAATAATAATAATAATAATAATAATAATAATAATAATATATTATTTGTACCCCGCCCATCTGGCTGGGTTTCTCCAGCCACTCTGGGCGGCTTCCAACAAAGATTAAAGGTAAAGGGACCCCTGACCATTAGGTCCAGTCGTGGTCAACTCTGGGGTTGCGGCGCTCATCTCGCTTTACTGGCCGAGGGAGCCGGCGTACAGCTTCTGGGTCATGTGGCCAGCAGGACTAAGCCGCTTCTGGCGAACCAGAGCAGCGCACGGAAACGCCGTTTACCTTCCCGCCAGAGCAGTACCTATTTATCTACTTGCACTTTGAGGTACTTTTGAACTGCTAGGTTGGCAGGAGCAGGGACCGAGCAACGGGAGCTTACCCCGTCGCGGGGATTTGAACTGCCGACCTTCTGATCGGCAAGTCCTAGGCTCTGTGTTTAACCCACAGCACCACCTGCGTCTCCATCAAAGATTTAAAATACATTAAAATGAAGCATGCATGCCACTTGTGGACCACAATTTGGGAGCCCCTGCTATAGGGCGGGAAAAAACCCACCACGATTTCTTACCTCTTGCCTGCAAGCCTTGAACTGCTTGCTTTCTCCTTCGCAGTGGAAGGTCTCGGTGCCAGGATAGTAGAGGTTCCACTGTGGCACTTCGCCACCCGGGCGCACTCCTCCCGGCTGCCCCCTGGCGTGGAACTGAACAGGGTTGCCCCGGTGCAGCAGCCAAATGTCCGGCTCCGCAGGACGAGGAGCCACGGGCTGGTCCACAAAGAGGCTGTGCGACGGCCGTCTGCTCTGGCCGCCCGCCTGGTGCTCGTTCTGCCTCTGGTTCCGCGACCGGGATTGCCCGTGGGGCGGGCGGTTTGCGTGTCCCGCCCCATCAGGCTGGGCCACGGAGCTGCTCTCCGGGCGACGGGGCTCCGGCGTGGCCCGGTGGCTCTTGCCCGCCCCGGGCCCCTTCCTCTTGGCAGCGGAGCCGTTGTTTCTGAGGACGTGGTGGGTCAGCCGCAGCTCCCCCTGCGCATGGGGAAGGGGGCTGCCAGCCACGGAGGGCCCCTGGGAGGAGGAATGAGTCACGGCTGCTGTGGGGTGGCCGCCTCCCTCTCCGCCGCTGCCTGACGTGGGGATCGAGCCGCCTGTGGAACTCTCTGCCACTTCAGGCATCTCGTGGGGACTTGCAGAGGATTCTGGGAGATGCTTCTCGTGGGAACTTGCAGAGGATTCTGGGAGACGCTTCTC
>JAXCMG010000055.1:2411113-2433799 GCA_034642415.1 Podarcis siculus | reverse complement strand
CTTGCAGAGGATTCTGGGAGACGCTTCTCGTGGGACCTTGCAGAGGATTCTGGGAGATGCTGGTTTCCCGAAGGTGCTGTGGCGCCCCCTGCCTGTTGAGCCTCGCCGTGCGACTCTGCAGAGCTTGCTGCTGCCTTCCCACGATGCTCTGCTTCCCCCGAAGATTCGCTCTTCTGCGGCGTGGCTGTACCCGGTTCCGTGGGCTGCTCTGTGTCCGCCATGCCCCCTCCATTTGCCATATGCCCCAAATGGCTCTGCACCCTCTCACCAGCCTGTGCGTGGGGCTGGGCAGCAGCGTCCGCCAGCAGAGGCTGTTTTGGCTTCAGGGGGGTCCTGGGTTTGGCCCCGGAGCTCAGGGGCCTCTTCTCCCGGCCAGTTTTCTCCTGCTCCTCTTCCTCGCGGGAGGAAGAGCGGACAGCTTTGCGCCTCTGTTTTTTCGAAGGTGGGGGAGGAGGAGGGGGAGGCGGAGATGGGGGCTCCCCGCCTCTGCCCCCGTGGTGCCTCTTGAATCGGGGCTGGGCCCCCTCGGCCACGTCTGTGTGGAGGGGCAAGGCGAACGGCAGTTTCCCATAGCCGTACTTGCCTGGCTTGATCGCCTCTCGAACCCGGGACCTGCAGGGCGCAAAGTGCCACAATGTGAATTTGAAACCAAACAAACCTCTGTGTTGCAAAGAGAACGTCAGCAATGTCTAGGCAATGCGATGACCGTGTACATACGCAATGGACAATCTTTAGAGAATTCCTTCAAACCATAATAGGTACAAAATGAAATCTTTAGTCCAAAAGTCTCTGAAAATCTTTAAATGAAGCGAGGTACCAGACTTTGTACGATGAAAGACAAGCTGTGAAGCTTTGTGTATTCAGCAAATATGATGTCCAACACTGAACAGCGATTCCGGATATTGACTACAGTGGTACCTCTGGTTACATACTTAATTCATTCCGGAGGTCCGTACTTAACCTGAAACTGTTCTTAACCTGAAGCACCACTTTAGCTAATGGGGCCTCCTGCTGCTGCTGCGCTGCCGGAGCACAATTTCTGTTCTCATCCTGAAGCAAAGTTCTTAACCGAGGTAATATTCCTGGGTTCACAGAGTCTGTAACCTGAAGCGTATGTAACCTGAAGCGTATGTAACCCGAGGTACCACTGTACTGTTGCGTAGAATTCTTCGTCAGCGTGGTGGGAGGATAGAGAATTGCTTCCTAAACCTATCTTATGTGGCTACATTATTACATGAGCACTGTTCCACAGCATTTATATACATTCATTCGAAATATCCGGAATCACTGTTCAGTGTTGGACATCATATTTGCTGAATGGTGGGACAGCGTTCTCGAAGCTACCAGCATGAGTTTGACCAAACTGCGGGAGGCAGTGGAAGACAGGAGTGCCTGGTGTGCTCTGGTCCAGGGGGTCACGAAGAGGCGGACACGACTAAACGACTAAACAACAAGAACATGCTAAATGCATTCCTCGATTCCTGTTTTATTTACTTGGACATGTACGCATGCTCAAAGTAGTCTTTGTAGTTAAAAGGATTTCTCTGATCTAACTTGTCCCCACGTGGTGGGTTTTTTTGAAATGCTCAGAGGAAATCTGATTGGTTCTTACAAGCGCTGGGTTAAAAGTTATTTTGTTAATAAAACAGACCTGGGCCAGGGTGTGACAGATTATGGTCTGCACTTCCTCCCAGACTCTTGCTGGCCAAGCCTCGTGTTTTGTTTTAATCAGGGTCCAGGCCCACCCTAAACCAGACCCCAAACTCACCTCCGGGCCACCGGCGACTCCGGCGTAGGAGAGGCAACCCAGCTGCGGTGGTCACCGTCCCCTTGACCACCGTGGCGCGGCCGGTCAGGACTCAAGCCCGCCTCAGGGCTGTCCCTCCTCAGGGGTTTGAACAAGGGGATGGCGTCCCGGACGGGGGTCCGGGCAGCTGCGCTGTGCCTGAAGGGCTGGTTGGGGGTCCGGCGAGATTCCTGGTTCCCCCGAGGCCTCGGCGGGTGGACCCCAGCCTCCTGCGCGGGAGCAGGGTCCCTCCGGCGGCCATGCTGCGGCGCGACGGCGTCTCGCGAGGGCAGTTCCTCGGCCGGGAGCGCCTGGTGGCGGGTGTGGCGGTTCTGGGGTCCGGGGCGCGGGGCACGAGGCGGCTGGGCCTGGCCGTGGAGGGTCAGGGCCGAGCCGCGGAAGGGCAGACCTGGCCTGGCGCTGTCCTCGGTGTGGAGAGGGTAGGATGGCCTGCCCGGGTAAGGGCTAGCGGCCCGGTTCTCGTGGGCCTGCGGAGGGTACAGCGGCTGTGGGGCCAGCTCCGGCCGGCCAGCCCAGGGGACGCGCTGGTACGGGGACTGGCACGCACGAGTCCTTTCCATGACCCCCAGGCCGCAGGGCTGAGAGCAAGCTGACCACGATGCCCAGGCGCTCCACAGGCCGGGCACCCGGCTCCCGGGGCCGTCGTCCTCAGTGGCCTGGCGAGGTCTCCTACGGGGGACCTGAGGGTGGAAGAAGCAGGGAGACATCGTCAGTGGGGTGGCCCTTGCCGGGACCGGAACTCGCCACCCGTCGCCACACGTCGTCCCTTCTCCACGTACGTAAGAAGAGCACGAGATGGAAAAAAGACGAAGTCCCTGCCAGAGAAGAATGGCAGTTTCTCCCCCCCCCCCAATTTTATTTATTTATTTTATAACACAACTAAACAACACAAACAGAAAAAACAAACAATACAAACAAATCCTTGTCTTATCCTTATTTTTCTAAACATCGTTAGGTGGCCTTCCCCAAGTCTCCCCCTATCTGATTTTCATTTTACCTCATCTTTAGCAGTTTACATATATCATAATTTTTAACCTTTTTTTAAAAATCACGCTTACTTTTGCCATAAAAATCAACTACCAGACTTTCAGAAGACATCTGAAGGCAGCCCTGTTTAGGGAAGCTTTTAATGCATTACTGTATTTTAATATTTTGTTGGAAGCCGTCCAGAGTGGCTGGGGAGGCCTGGCCAGATGGGCGGGGTGTAAGTAATAAATTATTATTATTATTATTATTATTATTATTATTATTATTATTATGGCCAAGTGATCTCCCTCAGGTCCAAATCCAGTGCTCTAACCATTGCACCACACCACTCTGTACAAAAAACGCCCAAATCATGTTCCTATAACTTTCGCCTTGCTGGGGAGGAGGGGAAAGGGTCTCTGCCTTTTCCCGATCCGAATTGGCTACCCGCTTGCCAGAATTCTTTCCTCCCTGTTCCAAACAGACACAGAAAGAACTGTCCTGGGTGCCAGGAGATCCTTCCCAGCTGCTGACCGTCTGACCGGGCAGCTGGTTTCCTCCCTCGCTGGGCGAGGGCGTCGCGGATGCACGGAGCTGGAGAGGTTTGGACAGGGCACATTTTTCAGCCAAAAAAGGAAATTATTAATAATGTGTAAAGGCTGGTCTGCTCTATAACCCAAATCCTTGGCACTGTGGGGTGGGGGACCAAGTCGCGGGGAGAGATAGCGCTGGGGCGGAAGATAACAGAGGCACCAGTCCGTCGGGCGAAAGGGAACCCAGGTTGCTTTTGCTCTAAAAGGCACTCAAAAGGATTGTGGGTTATTTGCTTGTGGAGTACAAGGTCAGGTTTAAGGTGCTGGTTTTGACTTTTAAAGCCCTAGGACTCATGGGACCGCCTCTCCTGGTATGCCCCGCGGAGGACCTTAAGGTCCACAAATGACAACATTTTGGGGGTCCCAAGTCGCAAGGTGGTTAGATTGGTCTCAACTAGGGCCAGGGCCTTTTCAGTAGTGGCCCCGACTTGGTGGAACGCTCAGTCACAAGAGACTAGGGCCCTGCGGGACTTGACATCTTTCCGCAGGGCCTGCAAGACAGAGCTGTTCTGCCTGGCCTTTGGTTTGGACTCAGTCTGACCCTTATGTTTCCCTCCCCTTATGGTTTTGATCTATGGGCTACTTTTAAAATGAGACTGCATTTTAAATTGCAGTTTAACCTGTATTTTAAATTGGGTCCCCCCCCCCATTATGTTTCTATTGTAATTTTACTGGTGTTAGCCGCCCTGAGTCCGGCTCTGGCCGGGGAGGGCAGGGTATAAATAAAATTTATTATTATTATTGCCTTCAAAATTGGTTTTCAGAGGTAGACTTCCACTGAATGTGGAGGTTCAGATGGACCAACCAGGTTCTTGCAGGGGGGGCCCGTCGGGACTGGGGAGAGGGCAAAAGTCGGGGAGTCCAACAGTTAGGGGGCGCCACAACTAATGACAGTCAGAGTCAAGTAATTTTGATTTTTGAGGGAGTTGGGTATGTTTAGCCAGGCAAAGAAACGACAGAAAGGGGAATGGACTTCCTTCTTTATAAAGATCTGAGGGATGAGATCATCACCCCACTCTTACTTAGGTAAAGGTAAAGGGACCCCTGACCATTAGATCCAGTTGTGGCCGACTCTGGAGTTGCGGCGCTCATCTCGCTTTACTGGCTGATGGAGCTGGCGTACAGCTTCTGGGTCATGTGGCCAGCAGGACTAAGCCGCTTCTGGCGAACCAGAGCAGCGCACGGAAACACCGTTTACCTTCCTGCCAGAACGGTACCTATTTATCTACTTGCACTTTGATGTGCTTTCAAACTGCTAGGTTGGCAGGAGCAGGGACCCAGCAACAGGAACTCACCCCATCACGGGGATTCGAACCACCGACCTTCTGAGTGGCAAGTCCTAGGCTCTGTGGTTTAACCCACAGCGCCACCCGCGTCCCTTTCTTTCTCTTACTTACCATCTTTCTTTTATCAGATCAAAATGATCAGACAACAGCAAAGGTTGCTAGGTTTATCGAGGGTGCAATGAGATTAAGGGCCACTATCTGAACGATAATCTTGGTCATTTGATTGCCGTTTTTACCCATTGTTGTCTTTTTAATTGTATATATTGCTTGTTTTATGCTGCTATGGCCGTTGGCTAATGCGAATAAAGTTTATCTATCTATCTTCCTTGGGAGGTGATGGACTTTTCTTCACTCGGAGTATGTTTCTGAGCACAATTCAAAGTGTTTGTTGCTGACCTTTAAAGCCCTAAACGGCCTCGGTCCAGTATATCTGAAGGAGCGTCTCCACCCCCATCATTCTGCCCGGACACTGAGGTCCAGCTCCAAGGGCCTTCTGGCAGTTCCCTCCCTGTGAGAAGCCAAGTTACAGGGAACCAGGCAGAGGGCCTTCTCGGTGGTGGCACCCACCCTGTAGAACACGCTCCCACCAGATGTCAAAGAGATAAACAACTAGCAGACTTTTAGAAGACATCTGAAGGCAGCCCTGTTCAGGGAAGATTTTAATGTTTAACAGGCCACTGTATTTTAATATTTTGTTGGAAGCCGCCCAGAGTGGCTGAGGAAACCCAGCCAGATGGGTGGGGTATAAATAATAAATTATTATTATTATTATTATTATTATTATTATTATTATTATTATTATAATATTATTATTATTATTATTATTATTATTATCAGAGGTTGGGTGGCGGTTTTTCGAGGGTTCTTTACTCGTGGGTTCCTGCGTTGCCTGGGGTTGGACTAGATGACCCCACGGGCTCCCACCCGACTGCGGTTCTGTGATTCTAAGTCTTTGTTCCCATCCTGCTCTCTGCTGAGTTCTTCAAGGGGCGACACTGAGATTGAGGAGGAGGAGGAAGCTGAGAGGCAGGGCCAGCGCCACCCAAACTGGTTGTAAGAAATGGGAAACTGAGGCTGCACCCTGAACCAGAAGCTGGTTTTTAGAGAGGGAGTCAAGAAGGTTATCAATGGCTAGCAGCCATTAATAGGCTTCTCCTCCTCTATGAATTCATACCCTCTTTTTTTAAAAACCGACCATGTTGGCATCCATCACTGTGTCCTGCAGGAATGAGTTCCACAGTTTAACGAAATAAACAGGGAATCACTCACTACCTGAGATAATTCTAACTGGAGTTTATGGGGATGACTACCAGGAATGTTAATAATAAAAATAATAATTTCATTATCTATACCCCACCCATCTGACTGGGTTTGGGCGGCTTACAGCAAAATATAAAAACATAATAAAACATTGTGCATTAAAAAGTTCCCGACGTTCTGCATGCCAAGCAAGCACTCTGCCTCAGACCTACAAAGACGGCAGGTTGTAATAATAATAATAATAATAATAATAATAATAATAATAAATTTGATTTATAACCTGCCCGCCCCAGCCAAGACCGGGCTCAGGGCGGCGAACACCAGATATAAAACAGATTGATTGAAATACAACTTAAAAACAAGATTAAAATGCAACATTAAAATGCAGCCTCATTTCAGCAGAAACTCAAAAACTTTTCTGGGGATGAAAACGTCAAGTCTTCACCAAGGCTATACGTATATAAAATAAATAAAGAGAATTTGGAAAAAAAAAAGTCTTCACCAAGGCTAACTATCCAGACTGGTCCTACATGGGCCAGAAAAAAGCCAGGGAAGTCCCCAAGTAGGGTTATCTCTCAGCTGTGAGCCTGTGTCTGTAAAAACCAGAATATCAACAGTCTACTTTACAGGTTTGTTGTGCAGATAGTAATTTCCTATGTAAATAAAAGAAAATAAAAAATGAAGAGGTGATGATTGACCCCAAGCACAAGGAGAAAGGACTTTCAACCTCTGGCTGGAATAATTCCCCGTTCTGATTCCGCCAGTGATCCTCATTAGAAGGGCCTTTGGGGGGTTCTTATTCTGCTTTCCATTTCGTCCGTGATGCAACACCCCAAACCACCGCCTTCCAGGGTCTCCGTCTAAAGTTACAAAATCAACATCTAGAAAATTGAGCCCAGATGCTCAATGCACACTGGTCCAAGCTGAGGCAGCGCATACGGCCCAGAGAGAAATAAACTGAGATGCTTCTTTTCACGCCAACCGGAGAGAAGGGTCTTTCATTTGAACAACCTCTCGCTTTGTCCCCCTTCCGAAGAAGGCAGCCTTATTTCGCGCGGAACAAATCCGGCCGGCGGCAAACATCCCTGGGGAGTCAGTTTGGGGAAAACTTTGCCCGTTCTGCACTTCTAGAGGAGGAGGAGGAGGAAAAGCACCACAGAGCAGGGGGACAAAACCTCTCTGTTTCGTTCGATTCGAATCATACGCTGTTTTTGTCCAGTTTCCCTCTCCAAAGTGTTATCGGGATTTATTCTCTCTCTGGACCGCCTCTGTGTTATTTAAGTGCTAGCATCCTCCAGATGGCAGAAAGTGAGGAGGAATTAAAGAACCTTTTAATGAGGGTGAAAGAGGAGAGCGCAAAATGTGGTTTGAAGCTCAACATCAAAAAAAGGAAGATCATGGCCACTGGGCCCATCACCTCCTGGCAAACAGAAGGGGAAGAAATGGAGGCAGTGAAAGATTTTGCTTTCTTGGGCTCCATGATCACTGCAGATGGTGACAGCAGCCACAAAATTAAAAGACATCTGCTTCTTGGGAGAAAGGTGATGGCAAACCTAGACAGCATCTTAAAAAGCAGAGACATCACCTTGCCAACAAAGGTCCGTATAGTTCAAGCTGTGGTTTTTCCAGTAGTGATGTATGGAAGTGAGAGCTGGACCATAAAGAAGGCTGATCGCCAAAGAATGGATGCTTTTGAATTCTGGTGCTGGAGGAGACTCTTGAGAGTCCCATGGACTGCAAGAAGATCCAACCGATCCATTCTGAAGGAAATCAGCCCTGAGTGCTCACTGGAAGGACAGATCCTGAAGCTGAGGCTCCAATACTTTGGCCACCCCATGAGAAGAGAAGACTCCCTGGAAAAGACCCTGATGCTGGGAAAGATGGAGGGCGCAAGGAGAAGGGGACGACAGAGGACGAGATGGTGGGACAGTGTTCTCGAAGCGACCAGCATGAGTTTGACCAAACTGCGGGAGGCAGTGGAAGACAGGAGTGCCTGGCGTGCTCTGGTCCAGGGGGTCACGAAGAGGCAGACACGACTAGACGACTAAGCAACAACAACAATCCTCCAGATGTTGCTGCGCTACAGTTCCCATCACCCTTGACCCCGGCCTGCCCCCACTGGCTTGCCGAGGGCTGGAATCCAGAAACATCTGGAGGGATCAGAATCTGCACCCATGGCTTGCATATACATCTCCCCCCTTCAGCCTGGCCACCTCCAGATTTTGCGGGATTCCAGCTCCCACCTGGAGGGTCACAGATGTCCCTAATTCCTGTTGTAGAAAAGAAAAAAAAACCCAATTTTGGGAATGGGGTGGGGGACAGAATTATAGGATATATAGAATATCCTTCGAACCAGATGCTATATTCCTTGGACTTTTTAAAGATACAGTTAATCCGAAGGATAAAGATTTGGTCGGGAGCGTGCCGATGGATGCCAAAGTCACGCCAGCGTTTATCAGCTGCCTGGCAGAAAGCGTGGGCCACAATAATAATTTTCAAGAGTACGAGTTGATTTATTACGCACATGTATTTAAAAGGTTAAATTGGAAATGAAAGGATGGAACAAATCTCGAGATTCTCTTTGGATTCTGTTTTTAGACGGCCATTAATCAAGATTGCCATATTTATATTGCGGAAAGTATGTATATATTAGGGGGCTGCTCGCTCCACCAGCCAACCCCACACTGGCCCCACATTAACTCCCTAGCCTCTGTTTCCCACACTGGGGAAGCACAGCCAGATAGGCGGGGTATAAATATATTATTATTATTATTATTATTATTATTAAGCTCCTAAAATGCCCTTTGACTTTCTTAACCACACCTGAATAAGGCAGATTCCATGCTAGAGTTCATTAGGAAAAGAATAAAAAAACTGCCTCTATCATAAGGCCATTATACAAAGGGATGGTAGGGCTGCATTTTGAGGATGGTTCTGGTCGCCTCGCTTGAGAAAGGATACTGTAGAGCTGGAAAAGGTTCAGAAAAAAGCTAGCAAAATGATCGAGGAGGTGGAGCCGCTGCTGATACGCATTGCTCAGTTCAGTATTTCTTATTCACGAACGTTATCCCTACACTGCTAAAAGTGCAGGGCTCCTTACGTCAGCCGTGCTCTTCACAACTGAGTTGTCCAGATAGGTCTGGAATATGTCCATTTCACAGGTTATGGGGATGAGGCTAAAAGCTGATAATGCTCAGGAATTGCATTATCAATTTTCAAGGGATGCAGGTGGCGCTGTGGGTTAAACCACAGAGCCTAGGGCTTGCCGATCAGAAGGTCGGTGGATCAAATCCCCATGATGGGGTGAGCTCCCGTTGCTCAGTCCCAGCTCCTGCCAACCTAGCAGTTCAAAAGCACGTAAAAAGTGCAAGGAGATGAAAAGGTACTGCTCTGGCGGGAAGGTGAACGGTGTATCCATGCGCTGCTCTGGTTCACCAGAAGCGGCTTAGTCATGCTGGCCACATGACCTGGAAGCTGTACGCTGGCTCCCTCGGCCAATAAAGCGAGATAAGCGCCACAACCCCAGAGTCGGTCACGACTGGACCTAATGGTTAGGGGTCCCTTTACCTTTACCTTTTAAGCTTTTTTTATTATTATTGTGGAACAAATAAGAGCCTTGATTACAATTGAGGCTGATGTTTAGGCCTCCGGATGCAACAGATCTCCCTTTTAACCTTCCAGAAATAGCCAGAGTTTTGATTTTCCCATCACTGAAAAAGGATTTCCCCAAAGTGTGGAGTGAGGGGGCCTTGAGCCCGTTTATTTTAGCTCTTGTCCACCATTAAAGTTTCCTGGTTGCTTTGCTCCGGCTTCGACAGAGGCAGGAAAAACAAACAAAGAAAGTTAAAAATAACAGTTCTTTTAACGCGGCTAAAGCCTGCACACAACCCCATAAACAACTTTGTTTTGCAGATAATAAAGCTGTGTGTGTGTGTGCCCCCTGTTTTGCAAGGAGGAAAAGAGAACACTATTTCAACAAGCCGAATATGCCTGCTGCTGCTTCTTATGCCCATTTTACAGATGGGGAAAACTGAGGGCTGGGAGGCCACTTAACCTGTATCCAGAGGTTGAGCAGGGGCTGAGTGACTCAGGCAGCCCTCGCGTTGAAAAGAGCGAAAAGAACTTGTGGACATCCAAAGAAGACGAACGCTGGAATATTCAGGGCAGATAAATGAAAAAGACCTATTTCATCGAGCACATAGTTTAACTATGGAACTCACTGCTGCAGGACACCAACTTGGATGGCTTTAAAAGAGAACTGGACATAGTCAAGGAGGGGAGAGCGTTGCTAGTCCTGCTAGTGCGCGTCTGGTTAGCCACTCTGGGAACAAGATACTGGACTTGTTCCCTTGGCCTGATCCAACTGAGCTCCTCTGATGTCCTTAATGCAATGAGATTGCAGGCAGATTCTTACCAAACTCCAAGCTGCTAGCCCTCACTTTTCTGAGTTCTCATTCTGTCAATCTCCGGCTCCCTATTATTATTCTCCGTCCAGAACTTTTGCAAAGGTTAACCGCCTTCACTTGGGGAATCGATTTCTCCAAGCGAAGGTAGTTAATCTTTGCAAAGAGATCTTTGCTCGTGAGTAAGCCCATTGCTGCAGACTGACTCACCTTCTCGGTGGCTTGGCAGAGGCTGGCCGTCAACATCATCGCGGAGAGAGTCAAGGAGATGGAAGCCAAGGGAAACCTGGAAAGGAAAACAAGGCAGGGATGGTCATGGAGCTGCTGTTTGCGGGCGAGGCAGGAAGATGGAGGCTGTGCTGAGTCAGGCAGGCTCTCCAGGAAAGTTCCTGAGCAAAGCATGATGGGAATATCCCTGCTTTTAATGCCCCATCGCTTTATAGTCAGGAAGGCCCCTTTCACTAAACACAGGAGAGTTCACTGCAAGCCGTGCAGGTCTTGCACTCACTGCTGAATCTAATTACGGTAATAATACAGTGGTACCTTGGTTTAAAGGACACGGGTGGCGCTGTGGGTTAAACCAGAGCCTAGGGCTTGCCGATCAGAAGGTCGGTGGTTCGAATCCCTGCGACGGGGTGAGCTCCCATTGCTCAGTCCCTGCTCCTGCCAACCTAGCAGTTCGAAAGCACGTCAAAGTGCAAGTAGATAAGTAGGTACCACTCCGGCGGGAAGGTAAACGGCGTTTCGGTGCGCTGCTCTGGTTCGCCAGAAGCGGCTTAGTCATGCTGGCCACATGACCCAGAAGCTGTATGCCGGCTCCCTCGGCCAGTAAAGCGAGATGAGCGCCGCAACCCCAGAGTCGGCCACGACTGGACCTAATGGTCAGGGGTCCCTTTACTTTACCTTTTATACCTAATGTATCAGCCACCTGGGGGGCTTCACTGTTTGTTTTCACTGTTTGCGGTTTGGTTGCTGGTAAAAAAATTACTAAAAATAGTACAGTGGTACCTTGGTTTAAGAACAGCTTAGTTTATGAACAACTTGGATTAAGAAAAAAGCTGCAAACCCGGAAGTAGGTGTTTTGGTTTGTGAACTTTGCCTTGGTTTAAGAACACATTTCGCTTCCTGTTGAGTGTGTTGTAAACTGAGTCCCCCACTGCTATGGGAAAGCACACCTTGGTTTAAGAACGCTTTGGTTTAAGAACGGACTTCCGGAATGGATTAAGTTCGTAAACCAAGGTACCACTGTAATAATAATATTTTAAAAAATCAGATTCTTCTTGCAAAGGCTGTGGTGTGCTTTAGAGTACGGTTCTCTGTGCTTTGCATTCAGAAGCATTTCTGCCTCCAACCATCAAGGGAAAACATAGCCATTGTGGTTAGCAGTCATTGGTAGTCCTGTTTATTAACATCCATGGTTTTTCTCTGTGAAGAACTAGCATTAGAGGCAAATACACACCCATTCAGATCCAAAAAATGCCTATTTGCACCCAGAGGTGGTTTTGCAGGACACCCAGGTTTCGGGATGTTCTTACCACTGATCTTTGGTAATCCTGGCATTGTTTTCTCCAAAACAAGGTTAAAAAGCGGGGTAAAATGTTTTCAATAAATCAGAAGCGGCCCCACAGGTCTGGCTTGGCGACAACTCGCATTGTCCCTAATCACTGAGCGCCGCTGCCTGCCCAGCGCTGGAGTACAAGGCTCTTGGGAGGGCGCCACGTTGGCTATTGCGAGACCATCTGGGGTAGGTGGAGAAAGGAATGCGCCTTAAAACCAGCTCAGCAATTCTGTCCCTATGATTTAATCGTGCATAAGAAAACTCCCTTTTGAAAGCTGGCTGTGAGGAAGATCTCACGCCGGGACCACTGACTTCAGCGTTTCCCCCCACTGCGTCAAGGCAGCTTCCAAGCAGCGAGAGCTTTGCTGGCCTCCGAGTCTCTCTCTCGCATCCCCTTCCCGGGGGATCCTCATCAACCGTGCAACGGTTATGTCACCAGGCACCGAGATCGAATCAGTCTCTGGCTGCCACAGCGCCAGAACATCAGAGCCAGAGGGTGGTGTGGGATATCTGGCAGGCGAAACTATGGGCGCTTCCTTGCTCAGAGAGCACCGGGGCCCTTTGATGGAAGCCCAGCCAGATGGGCGGGGTATAAATAATCTTCTATTATTATTATTATTATTATTATTATTATTATTATTATTATTATTATTATTTCCATCACTTTGCCCCTACTAGGCCAGCTCCCTCCCTCCATTCTGCATTTGTACGGAATTGATCTCTTAGTGTGGAACTTTGGAACTCCCTGCCTACTGATGAAAAGATTTATATCTAGATTTATATCTAGATGCTGGGATAGAGATGATAAGGAAAACAGGAAGACACAATGAGAGGTAAAGGAGGTGCTGTGGGATTGGTGGAAGTCAGTGTTTGTTTTTCTTTTCAGTGTTAATATTATTTTTCAGTGTTTATATTATTAACTTGTAGGGTATGGATTTGGGTTTTTTTGTATGTTGGTTTTTGTGTTTTGTGTATTGTTATTTAAATTTAAAAATATATTTAAAAAAAAGAAAGAAAGAAAATATTTGTTGATGCTGGGGACAACCAGCGCACTAAAACAAACCAACATACATGACATTCATTTGGGCACCTTCCATGGCTCAGGTATAGTAGATCAGTCGATCTTAAGAAAACCCTCCTGGCAGACTGAAAAGGTTAATGTGTGCTAGGGATGAAGGACACCTGCAAATTTCTTTCAGTCTTTCATTTCAAGTTCAGTTCTCCACACCAGTTTGTCATTTTGTTTTTAACTCCTCGCAAAAACTCATCAGCATTGTACGGGGCTGGGCTAGAATGATCCCTTTGGTCCCTTACGACTCTACAAATTGTGAATTTAGTGTGAATTTCTCATAACACGCCCATTTCTGATGCAATTTTGCCCAACGGACACATTTTTTTTTTGCAAAGCCATTTCCCCTTATACACGATGCATTTTCATTTCGTATTTCCACTAAAACCCACGTCGGAACGTGATTTCGCCCAACGGACGTGCTTTTGCAAAGCGGCGACACCCAATCTGACGCATTTTTCCTGCATTCTTTCCACATTTCACCTTAGTTATATGCATTTTTCGATACTACCCTGCAAAATTCAGAGAAATGCAGATTTCCAGGGAGGGCCGTGCTTCGGTTCACATACCCGTTTTGCAGAAATTGCAGATTAGGCAGGTTTGCTTTTAAACGCAGATTTAAATCAAAATCTCTTCCCCAAAGAAATTTTCACGAGAGCTACCCCAGTTTCACCCTTAGGGGCACCTGCCCTCCCATCACAAACTTTCTGGCTCCAATAATTTCCTATCCAGAGGTCAGCAGGCTGCCCTGTCCTTTGCTGAAGTGAGTCACTTACTAAGGGGGGGGGGGGGGCTGTTCTCACCTTCCCCACCTCTCCTGAAAAATCGCCCGTCGTGCACAAAAGGAAGCAAAGGGGAACGAGCGTGCAGCAGTTTTATTACCCTGTGTGACCGCCAAGAGATTCTCGCGGCAGGCCAAGGATGAGTCAGAGGCTGGCTCAGATGGGTAAGCCAGCATTGTCACCAACCAGATTGGGGCAAAACAACCCCCACAAGAAAAAGCCGCGCGCCCGGAGATCAACCTACGCAAGCAGGAATCAGGTGTCGCAAAAGCCAAGCAAAGGTGACTCACGCAGGGAGGCGGCTGTGGAATCTCCTTCCCCGGGGGCGCTTTTTAATTATTATTTTTTGCAAGGGAGAAAAAAGTTGGACAGGAATTTGGTGGGGATGTTTGCAGAGGTTGTCCTGGCTCAGGACGGAGCCCGTGACGATGAGACAGCCCTCGGAGTTTCTTCCAACAGAGCAATAAAAGAACACTCTCTTCTCTCATGCGCGCACACATGGTTCTGTACTCAATGCGCAGCGCATTAATCCGTCAACATGCACCTTGCAGAGAGAGGCTGACACTAAAAATATTTTCCTGTTCAGCAGCTTTCAATACTGTTCGGACTTTCGGTTGTTGCTTTTTTGTTTTTTATTTATGCTTCTCAGGTTTATACATTTCACTGATTTTACAATCATTTTGACATTTCAAAAGTTGACTTCCTTCCCCCTCTTTCTGCGGTTCCTCAAATTTATTTGTAGTATCTTCTGCATCTCCTAATCAACTTAATTTGTTCATTTATTCATCTTTTTTAAAGATATACTCTTACAAAACTGCAGGTTGTTACAATAATCCTGCCAATGTTTTTATCTGTTTACAATTTATCTGTAAATATTCAGTAAACCATTTCGGTTCTGCTACAAAAAGTTTGCTATCTTGATTTCTCATTCTTCCAGACTTTCACTTGTTTTTTAACGTGCCGCTCAAAAGTAGTTCTCTTCCGCAAGAGAGAGACGGTGGTAGCATAGTGGTTACGTCTAAAGTCCATTTTGGGGGCCTAATCCGGCTCGCCGGTCGGTTTAATCTGTCCCCTTAATCTGTCCCCTGGGCTAAAATCCTAAAAACCTTCAATTCTAAAAGAAGCTCAACAACTTTGGTTGGCCCTCATGGCCCTTCACTTCATCAAATCTGGCCCTCTTTGAAAAAAGTTTGGACACCAGAGTGGTGGACCCAAGAGACATGGATTCAAATCCTCCCACTTGGCTGACTGGGAGCTCACTGGGAGGGATGACCCTTGGGTGCTGCCAGTCACTGCCTCTCTCAGCCTGACCTACCTCACAGGGTTGCTGTGGGGATTAAACGTCGAGGTGGAGAACTACATCTGCGTCAACCTCTTTATTTGTGCCCGCTGTCTGTCTCGCCAGAGTGGTACATGCTCTAGTTATCTCCTGCTTGGACTACTGCTATGCGCTCTACGTGGGGCTACCTTTGAAGGTGACCCAGAAACTACAACTAATCCAGAATGTGGCAGCTAGACGGGTGACTGGGACCAGCCGCCGAGACCATATAACACCGGTCTTGAAAGACCTACATTGGCTCCCAGTACGTTTCCGAACACAATTCAAAGTGTTGGTGCTGACCTTTGAAGCCCTAAATGGCCTCGGTCCAGTATACATGAAGGAGCGTCTCCACCCCCATCGTTCTGCCCAGACACTGAGCTCCAGCGCTGAGGGCCTTCTGGTGGTTCCCTCATTTCAAGAAGCAAAGCTACAGGGAACCATACAGAGGGCCTTCTCGGTAGTGGCACCCACCCTGTGGAACGCCCTCCCAACAGATGTAAACGACCAGATTTTTAGAAGACATCTGACGGCAGCCCTGTTTAGGGAAGCTTTTAATGTTTAATAGACTGTTGTATTTTAATATTCTGTTGGAAGCCGCCCAGAGTGGCTGGGGAAACCCAGCCAGATGGTCGGGGTATAAATAATAAATTATTATTATTAATTTAGAGAATCCATGGTCACAAGGTGTGATGAACGGTGGGCTTTCGCTGGGGATACGACCGGTTCAGGAAGGACAATTGCCTGGGTAGCTGCGTATGTTCTACCTCTCCTGTCAGAGGCAGAATTTGAGGGAATCACAGAGCACCACTGTTATGCTCAGCTCCTGCTCTTGAAATTTCCAATTTGGGTATCTGGCTGGCCGCAAGGAGAAGAGCTTGCCGTAATACAAGTGCCCCGCTTTGGCCAGATCCAGCGGCTGAATGGCCCTTCTTGTATTCCGATGTTTTTTATGGAAATATGGAGCCTCCCTGTTTCAAGGCAGTATACCTTGAATAAAGGCGATCAAGGCCAAATCAGAGAATCTAAATCTCAGAGGAAAGTTCTTTAGCCCATTTCTACTACATGAGATTTCAGGAACATAAGAACAGGTGGAGGTACTGGATCAGGGCGAAAGGAGCCCTTTTCTCACAGCAGCCAAATGCCCCCAAGAACCTAGGGATCGAGGTAGACTGCCTGTGGGCCTGCAGGTTCCATCAGAAGAGCCCTGGAGATAGGCCACCTAGTCCAGCAATCCTGTCCTCCTAGGGCAGGGGTCAGCAACCTAAGGCCCATGGGCCAAAAGCGGCCTGCGGAGGTTGTTTGACCGGCCCATGAGCCGCTCTCAAACTGAGCTACCAGCGCAGCGACTCACTTCCATGGCACCAGAAATCGCATCTGCGCAGGCGTGAAAATTGCGCCTGCACACGCGCAGATGTCGAAAATCATGGGCAAGGGCATGATCCGTTTCACAGAGGGATCTCCACGGAACCGATCCGGCCCAGGCAAGATAAACCTTGCTGACCCCCATCCTAGGGGTCAACTAGGGAAACTCGCAAGCATGATGTGAGTGCAACTGCAATTCTCGTTTCCCTGTCGATGCCCAGCAACTCTTCTCATCCAGTGGTGTTTACTGCCTCCGACACGGGAGGTGGGACGCAGCCATCATGGCTCATGCACAACCTGTGGTTTTGGGGAGGGGACAGGCCCTTTCCCCAGAAACGTCAACCTGGGTGGCACAATTTTCAAAGCCGCTTTCTCAACGGGCTTCGTTGACCACGCGGCAAAACTGTCACCAAACACCTTAAACGTCGCCCTCGGCTAGCAAACACCCTGGGGAGCAGAGAACAAGCACTTGTGAAAATATAACGGGTGCGCAGACATTCGGCTCTTTTGTGCATGTTTGGCTCTGTTTTTGCGTTGGGTGGGAGGGTACAGGATACGGTCCCAGGCCTCTGTCGCACGGGGCGGGAAAATGCTTTCATTCCCCATCAGGCCTTCTTGGAACTGAGATTGCGATCTGTCTCAAAATTCAGCGTTCTGTCTCTCTGCTCCTAAAATAATTCCTTCTTTATGACAGGTCAACTCTCCCTTTGATTATTACGATTGCAGAGGTCCCACGCAGCTTGGAAGAGAGATAAGTTATTTCCACAAACAAGAAGTCTCTTGAGAAGGGGGAGAGTTCAGCCTCTCTGCGTTTGATCGCTCCAAAGCCAAGGGCTCGGGAGGGCAGGAAACTATGCTTTCCAGACAGGGCGGGGCATGGCCGGCAGCCACGCGGGCCAACCGTTGAAAAGGGTGGCAGGAAACATTCTCCCAGGAGCGACCCAGCAAACCTGGTCAAGGCCGCCCAACGAGAGCTGATGGGCCACAGGCAAGCTGTTCTGGAAGCTTCCAAGATGCCCGCCAAACAAAACCCCGAATTCAGAGTTCGATTCCTGCCCCCCCCCCGCAAGACAAGTTTGCTGCTGGCCATTTTGAACCACCCAACCCATTTCAAGAGTTCAACAGGATTTTCGCTCCCAGAAACTTTTCAGTGGAGGTCCTGCAAATACACAAAGGATATATACCCTCAGCATATTTATGGGGGGTGGGGGGGAAGGAACTAGTTCGCTGAAATAGTTCAGACATCCCATTTGGGGTTAGTAGCATGTTCCCAATCAACCATGTTCTTCATTGGACTGGTCATGTCGTGCGGATGCCTGATGATCGTCTTCCGAAGCAACTACTCTATTCCGAACTTAAAAATGGAAAGTGTAATGCTGGTGGTCAACAAAAGAGGTTTAAAGACTGTCTCAAGGCAAATCTTAAAAAATGGAGTATAAACACCAACAACTGGGAAACACTGGCCTGCAGGTCATTTGACTTGATCAGGAAGACATGTGTCCTGGTTTTCAATCTGAAAAGGCTCCATAGAAAGCCCTTTGCTGTGTTCCTATTTAAATCAGCCCTCTATTCCAAACAACGAGGACTGGAACCTTAGCTTCATTTTAAGGGGAAGGCCCCCTAGCTCAGCGGGAGAGTATCTGCTTTGCATGCATAAGGTCCCAGGTTCAAAACCCACCAGCCTCTCCAAGTAGGGCTGCGAATGTCCCCTGGAAAGAGCCGCTGCCGGTCTGAGTTGACAATACTTAGCTAGGCAGACCCCCGAGGTCTGACTTAAGTCAGTATAATGTTCTCACCCAAATTAAACAGCAGTTGGCTGCCGTTTTACAACACCCACCTAACAGTAGGGCCAGCCCCAGATTCCCCTATAAAAAAATAAGCAGGGAAGTGGGCCAAATTATCTTCTGAAATTCTCTGCCACTCGCCAATTATTAAAGGATGAAAGCCCTCCGATTTCAGAGGAAGGTGGCAGAAGATGCTACCCCACCCACCAAAGAAAACCCCCTCTTTATTTCCTTTTTTTTAAAAAAGAAAAGCTGTTGCTACGCCATCTGGACTGCATATGCTTTGGGGTAGGAAACACTAACCAATTCCTGGCTCCCCCAACATCACGCAGATGAACCCCACCAAGGGAGAGGCATCTGGTGGACTGGAACCCCAGCTGGGGGGGGTCTTCCGGTTGCGCCCCGTGAGCTTTCAGTGGGAATTCTCTGCCTGAAATACGTGAAAAGGAATCCCGTAAATCTTGGTGGAAAAAAAGACACACACCCCTTTTCCTTTGCGTGACCCCAAGAGGTTATGCTAGGGGCTGTGGGACCTGTGCCCCCCCCCCACGTCCAGCTCCTGTCATCGTCCTAGACCAAATGTGGGCCTCAAACTCCCAAATGCGGCCCTCAAGCAGTCTCTGTCTGGCCCTCGGCTCTCACCTTTTGACACGTGCTCCCTCAACTGCGTTGACCTGCGGAGCCATCGCCACATAATATCCGTTCTGCATTTGCGAGAAATTGACCTAAACTTTGGAACTTCCTCCCTCTTGATGCCTTTCCTATACTCATTTTTTCTGACACCTGCTTGAAACGCGGTCATTTAGGCAAGCCTGCCCCCAGACGTGTAGAATTTGAGAGGTTTAAATCTGTTTTCACGAAATTAAAAGACGCCTGCTTCTTGGGAGAAAAGCAATGACAAACCTAGACAATATCTTTAAAAGCAGAGACATCACCTTGTCGACAAAGGTCCGTATAGTAAAAGCTATGGTTTTCCCAGTAGTGATGTATGGAAGTGAGAGCTGGACCATAAAGAAGGCTGATCACCGAAGAATGGATGCTTTTGAATTCTGGTGCTGGAGGAGACTCTTGAGAGTCCCATGAACTGCAAGAAGATCAAACCGATCCATTCTTAAATAAATCAGCCCTGAATGCTCACCGGAAGGACAGATCCTGAAGCTGAGGCTCCAAGACTTTGGCCACTTCATGAGAAGAGAAGACTCCCTGGAAAAGACCCTGATGTTGGGAAAGATGGAGGGCACAAGGAGAAGGGGACGACAGGACGAGATGGTGGGACAGTGTTCTCAAAGCTACCAGCATGAGTTTGACCAAACTGTGGGAGGCAGTGGAAGACAGGAGGGCCTGGCATGCTCTGGTCCAGGGGGGCACGAAGAGGCGGACAAGACTAAACGACTAAACAACAACAACAATGAACATTGATGCCTCCATTTTGTTTTCAGGGGGGGGAAACGAATTTGTTCGTTGCCTTGCAATTAGGGCCATAGGGGGGCATGGCGCAGGGGGGGAGTTGTCGAAGCAGATCAGTGCAACACCTGGACGGCGTCTGCTATCTGTGCCCTGCAGGGAAGGTTGTTACCTGAAACACTCCAGACAGAGAGGAAATCAATAAATACCAGGGCGCACCTGGCTGGCTTCTGCTTCTGGGGGCGAGAGATGGATTCCTTTCTGACCCTGCCAAAATCTATGCCCGGAAGCCTTTTAAACACAAAACACACACACAGAAAGACCTCAAACTCCCTCAGTACAAAAATGCCACAAACCAGGAATATGTGGGGAGGCAGGGCAAGTTTCTAGTCCTCTTGACGGCAGAAACAAAAGCCCAGAGAGGTAAGGGTCACTTTTTTCAAAATCCCAAAACAGAACATGCTGAAAGAATGGCTATACTGGCCATTGATTGACATCCCATGCCCTTTGTAATTTTTTTAAAATTTTATTCTGATTATGGATTTTGTGGTTTTATATTTAAACTTTATTCTGTAAACCGCCCTGCGGGTATAGGGTGGTATAAAGGTAAAGGTAAAGGGACCCCTGACCATTAGGTCCAGTTGTGTCCGACTCTGGGGTTGCGGCGCTCATCTCGCTTTACTGGCCGAGGGAGCCGGCGTACAGCTTCCGGGTCATGTGGCCAGCAGGACTAAGCCGCTTCTGGCGAACCAGAGCAGCGCATGGAAACGCCGTTTACCTTCCCTCCGGAGCGGTACCTATTTATCTACTTGCACTTTGACGTGCTTTTGAACTGCTAGGTGGGCAGGAGCAGGGACCGAGCAACGGGAGCTCACCCCGTCGTGGGGATTCGAACCGCCGACCTTCTGATCGGCAAGTCCTAGGCTCTGTGGTTTAACTCCCAGCGCCACCCGCGTCCCCATAGGGTGGTTTAGAAATTCAATAAATAAACAATACAAGTCGTACCAATCAAAGGAAAAGGAATTGCAAAAAAAAAAACCTCTGGATATTGCTGAAATGGGCAAATTAATAGGCAAAGCGTTGCAGGGGTTCCGCAGGGAGACTGGGTCCAGCCCTCTGGCTGAACTCGCCGTGAAACAGGCTCCGTTTATTGTACGTTTGGAAAACCCTTTGGAAAGCAATTTAAATAAACTCATATGTGGAAATAAGAGCATTCTTATTTAAATAAATGCATGTGTGGGATTAAACGCACTCTTGCAAATTGTTTAAATAAGTGCATATGCGGGGACTCCCAGATTCCCCTTCTCCTGTTAAATCTCCGGCACAGACCCCAGTTGCTTAGCCCTACCGTAATTCTCAGTGTTAAGTCTGTATAACTGCCACAGTCATCCGCCCCCTGGCTGAAGCCTTAGCCTCCGTTTCCAACTTTCCTCTGTTCATTTTTATTTATCGTGACATTTATAGCCATCCTTGTCTGTGCAATGCCTTTTTAAAGGATTTTTAAAAAGGTAAAGGGACCCCTGACCATTAGGTCCAGTCGTGACCGACTCTGGGGTTGCGGCGCTCATCTCGCTTTACTGGCCGAGGGAGCCAGCGTACAGCTTCCGGGTCATGTGGCCAGCATGACTAAGCTGCTTCTGGCGAACCAGAGCAGCGCACAGAAACACCGTTTACCTTCCCGCCAGAGCGGTACCTATTTATCTACTTGCACTTTGACCTGCTTTTGAACTGCTAGGTTGGCAGGAGCAGGGACCGAGCAACCGGAGCTCACCCCGTCGCAGGGATTCGAACCGCCGACCTTCTGATTGGCAAGTCCTAGGCTCTGTGGTTTAACCCACAGCGCCACCCACGTCCCTTAAAAGGATTTTAGGTGCTCTCAAATGTTTTTACGTGGTTGGTAAATTGCTTTTAGATAGTTTTAAGGATTTTTTAAAAAGTTTTAAACATATTTTTGCTTACTTTTAAACTGTATTGTTTAACACGCTTGTGTTTGATGCCCTTATCTCTTTTGGGGAATGCAGAATAGAACATAATTATTTATCTATTTCATAAAATTTGTTTTATGATTGTTAAAAAAACACCTCAAAGCGGTTTACTAAAAAAAGAGAACAGAACCAGAAAAACAACAACAACCAATTCAGAACAACAACTTAAAACCTTCCGAAATAATCAGAACAGACAAGGAACTAGCTAAAAACCCAGCATTTATTTATTTAGAAAAAAGGCTAAAATAATTTTTTTTAATGTAGCTGAGCGTGAGACTCGAACCCTGGGCTCGCAGGATCTAAGTCAAACACTGTAATGACTACAATGTGTTAGCCTTTTGCTCAGTTCTCTCCCTGGCCTACTTTCCTGCACTGTAAGCGCCATGGGACAGAGATCTCACGTGCCACAGAAGACTCTGCGAATATGGAACCCAGGAAGCCGCCTTCTAGAGAATCAGACCGTGGCATCCATTTTTCTCCGTCGGCAGTGGTTCTTCGGGGTTTCAGGCCAAGAGTCCTTCCCAGCCTTACCGGGATCTGCCAGCGACCAAACCTGGGATCTTTTGCATGGAAAGGCGGCGCTCTACCAGTGGCTTTAAAATAATGCCAAGATTCCAGTCCTCATGGTTCCAAATGCAGGGCTGACTTAGGAAGCTCTGTATGGCCCACACTGGCTGGCAGCAGCTCTCAAGGTTTCAGAGGAGGAGTCTTTCCCTACCTACGGCCCATCCAAACACCCTGCCACCCCAGAAGCCCCCCCCCCAAAATGAGGGCTGCCCCCTTACTTACCTGCCAATCTGGCCGTAGCTTGCTGACCCCATCGCCTTCTGATTCGTGCTGTCGGTTTAGGGAAGACCAGGAGCCTTTTGCAACCTCACCATCTGCACAGCAGCCTGTTCTCTCTGCCGCAAAGCCCCTCTTCCCCTGGGGTGGGGGGAGACCCCCCAGTTTCAAGACCTTTCCAGCCCCCTAAAGGAACAAAAAAAAATTTAAAGGAAAATGTCAGCGATCAAAAGTCAACAACGGAAGCTTGGAACCTCTTTTGTGTGTCTCTGCCACTTTTAAATGTTGACTTATAGAAGTGGGCCTGTAAAAGGAGGCTGGAG
>JAXCMG010000055.1:2333627-2402523 GCA_034642415.1 Podarcis siculus | reverse complement strand
ACCACTCTGGAGAGGCAGTCCGCGGGCAGGGAGGGTCTCATCCTGCTTACCAGATAGAGCTGGTAGATAGCTGCCCTGGATGCAGAATTGACCTGTGCCTCCATGGACAGCTGTGAGGCCAAAATGACTCCCAGTCTGCGCACCCGGTCTTTCAGGGGCACAGTTACCCCATTCAGGACCAGGGAATCCCCCACACCCGCCCGCCTCCTGTCCCCCAAAAACAGTACTTCTGTCTTGTCAGGATTCAACCTCAATCTGTTAGCTGAGTTCAAGGTGCTCTTATTGGTATATAGAGCCATTAACAATTTGGGACCAGTTTTTCTGCGAGGTGCCCAGTTGACTGGCAGAACTGGTGCTGCTACAGGTACCATGTTCTGCATTTGGAAGAACTTGATATTTTCATGTTGACATCAGGCAGGCACCTTTGCTTGTGAATAGATGTGCGTCAATCACAACTTTTTCCTTTGGTTTATTGCTGCAGATCATGACGTGAGTAAAAAGGTCGGCCTAACTTAATATGGCAGGAGATAGGGTCCTGCGATATTAAGTTAGGTCCGTATAGTTATAGTTAAACTATAAGATCCGTATAGTTAAAGCTCTGGTTTTCCCAGTAGTAATGTATGGAAGTGAGAGCTGGACCATAAAGAAGGCTGATCGCCGAAGAATGGATGCTTTTGAATTCTGGTGCTGGAGGAGACTCTGGAGAGTCCCATGGACTGCAAGAAGATCCAACCTATCCATTCTGAAGGAAACCAGCCCTGAGTGCTCCCTGGAAGGACAGATCCTGAAGCTGAGGCTCCAAGACTTTGGCCACCTCATGAGAAGAGAAGACTCCCTGGAAAAGACCCTGATGTTGGGAAAGATGGAGGGCACAAGGAGAAGGGGACGACAGAGGACGAGATGGTGGGACAGTGTTCTCGAAGCCACCAGCATGAGTTTGACCAAACTGCGGGAGGCAGTGGAAGACAGGAGGGCCTGGTGTGCTCTGGTCCATGGGGTCACAAAGAGTCGGACACGACTAAACAACTCAACAACAACAACAACTTAATATGGCAGGAGATTCCCCATTTTGAACTTCCTTGACCCCGGTACCAGTCTTATCTCAAAGGTGCCCTGGAGAGCCCTGAGCTCCTAATACCTTGTATAAAGATCAGCGCTCGTAATCTAGTTACCAGCAAAATCTAATCAACACCTCCTGTTAAGGAAAGGCTGCTCCACAGGCAAAAGGCAAAAGCAAACGAGGACAACCAGTTTTCGCTGACTGCTATTATATTCCTTCAACTTTTCATGGAGCAAAATGAACAAAATGAGAAACAAACAGGAAACTCTGGGAAGAGACAACAGAATAATTGGAATTAGAGAAATTGCTCATCCCAGCCCCCCCCCTCTCCATTAGAACGCATTGGCTAAAATTAGTACAAAAATCCTAATGGTTCGTTAGCTCTCTTCAAGCTGCGACAGCGAATCCTACATCCTAAAACTCTTGTGCATGAATACTTGTGAGTGCTGGACACACATTTGAGTTCAGACACATACTTCATAACACACTGTATTTTTTTCGGTGCCTGCTAAAAAAAGTTTTTTGTTTAGGCAAGCTGTTTGGAAATTTGAAGCAAGTTTTTAAGTATACAGTTATTTTAACTGTTTTTAAAGTCTTTTTTTTAAAAAAGTATAATGTTACTTGAACTGTTTTTAAAGTCTTGAATTATTGCTTCCCCTCCCCCTGGTAATTGTATTGTTGTATCTTTTTCACAAACCCCTTGAGGTTGTTGTTTTCTTACAACCTAGCAGAGCATTTAAAAAATAAATAAATAGAACAAATATTTAGCCAGCTGCTAAAATAATATAAAAGAAGGATGACTATTTATAACGACAAAATAATGCGCTGTATCCAGAGTGGCAATGAGCAATGTGTCCCAACATTGCAAGGATTTCTCTGCACAACAGGCTTTTTCTTTCCCCTTAAATCTGCTCTTGGGGATCCCCTAATGCTCTGGAGAAAATTGGAGAGGGTGCATAGCTGTCAACTTTCCCCTTTTCTTGCGAGGAATCCTATTCGGAATAAGGGAATTTCCCTTTTTTTAAAAAGGGAAATGTTGACAGCTATGAGAGGGTGAAAACCCAGAGGAGCAGAAGGGGTGAAAGTCCCACAGGGCAAGCAGAAATCATTACATTTTGTTTTCCTGCTCAAAAGGAACTTTCTTTGACATTCATCGCCCCGCCCACTTCCGCCTCTGGCCCCGCCCACCATTGCCACATGGCCCTTAGGAGATTGCCCAGTATGGCTGGAAAAAAGTTCCCCATCAAGGAGGACTGCTCCCATAAAAGAGGACACCCACGCACCCTAATTTGGATCAGGGTGGAAGGTTGCATCCTGGCACGGGTGGTTGAAGCAAAAAGACCTTGTTATGTACTGAGTTGAATAGGATCCAAAATGCAGCAGTCTGATTGGTCCTAGAACAATAGGATCCAGAATGCAGCAGTCTGATTGGTCCTAGAATAATAGGATTCAGAATGCAGCAGTCTAATTGGTCCACAGGAGCCACCCAATCCAGCTCCAGGTGGAAGGGAATCCACAACCTGATTGGCCCACAGGAGAATCCCGGAATTAGCCAATCACGTGGGGCCCATTGCGTAAATAATGTATATAAAGCATACATTCTGGGGGAACTTCCATTCCTCCTCAACCACTATGAGCTGAATAAAGAGCATGAAATCCACTCTCGACTCTGAGTATATTTCAGACCTCTGGGGGGGGTAGTAGCAACCAAAAATAAGGGTGCTCCTGAGGACGTGCAGAGTGCCTGCTGTTCTTCACTGGAGGAATAAACGTGGGACAGGGGAGGGCAACCCCCAGGCTAGAATCCCCAGAGACTTGTCAGCTTCTGAAGGCTTTTGCTTGTGTGTTGTGTGTGTTGTGTGTTGTGTGTTGTGTGTGTATACACACACAGTGAGGGGGGGAAAGTATTTGATCCCCTGCTAAATTTGCCCGTTTGCCCTCTGACGGAGAAATGACCAGTCCATAATAGGTTTATTGCAGCTGTGAGAGACAGAACAACAACAGAAAAACCTCCAGAAACCCAGAAGACAAAAGTCACAGCTACAATAAAACCTACCATTAAAATTATGGACCGGTCGTTTCTTTGTCAGAGGGCAAACGGGCAAATTTAGCAGGGGATCAAATACGTCCCCCCCACACTGTACATATTTAAACTAAGCTAAACTCCTGAACTTCAGCTTTGCAGAAAAGGGGAAAGAAAACAAAACGGCTGAACCAGCGTAAGTTCTTCCTCCTCTTGGCCTGGACAGTTACAGTAACATTCCCCTCGTATTACTTCACCCGAAGGAGCAGAAATCGTTTAGCTGTTTGGCCGGGGTGTTTGGAAAAGAACGGAGTGCTCTCGTTCCTTGGGAAATAAAAGAGCAGCGAGCCGAGGGGAACTTGAAAGCCAAGGTTAAACACACCACACCATTCCCTCTCCGAGGGAGCGGGCCAACTCGACACCCCACCCCGCCCTTCTGCGATTTGGCAAGCGGATTGCGAGTGCAGAGGTCACGCTTCAGAGCGATCAAGAGACTAGTCCCTGGGGACAGAAGGACTGCTCCTTCGAAAAGCACACCACAAAGATGCCTAAACGTCCGCCCTCTCTTATATAGACACGCACCCTAGTTGCCACCTGGGTGCCCTTTATGTTCCCAATTTTGACCTGTATGGAATCATAGAATCATAGCAGCCACGAAATTAAAAGAAGCCTGCTTCTTGGGAGAAAAGCAGAGACACCACCTTGCCGACAAAGGTCTGTATAGTTGAAGCTATGGTTTCCCAGTAGCGATGTATGGAAGTGAGAGCTGGACCATAAAGAAGGCTGATCGCCAAAGAATGGATGCTTTTGAATTCTGGTGCTGGAGGAGACTCTTGAGAGTCCCATGGACTGCAAGAAGATCAAACCTATCCATTCTAAAGGAAATCAGCCCTGAGTGCTCACTGGAAGGAGCTGAGGCTCCAAGACTTTGGCCACCTCATGAGAAGAGAAGACTCCCTGGAAAAGACCCTGATGTTGGGAAAGATGGAGGGCGCAAGGAGAAGGAGACGACAGAGGATGAGATGGTGGGACAGTGTTCTCGAAGCTACAAACACGAGTCTGACCAAACTGCGGGAGGCAGTGGAAGACAGGAGTGCCTGGCATGCTCTGGTCCAGGGGGTCACAGAGAGGTGGACACAACTAAACGACTAAACAACAAGAATCATAGAATTTATTTTTATTTTTTTTAGTTTAGAAGGATCACCACTAAGGTAATCCAATCGAACCCGCGAGACATTCTGGTAGTGACAGGGATCAAGCATCTCTTTAAGGGTTTCTCTGGCTTGTGCATCAGGGCTCCCCATTTTGCCAGGCCAAGCCCACCTGCCAATCACCTGGAAGCACCTATGATGCCAGGTGCGGACAGGTAAAAAGGCCGTCTGAAAGCAGCCTTCGAAGCAACAACAACCGGCTGATAATCAGCAAGTCTAGACACTCCTGAAGTCCTGACAATCAGCTGATTGGGGCTGACAAAACCTCAGCTTCTGAAGTTCCCCTTGATCAGCATATCAATCGGACTTCAAAGGACAGCGGAGGCTTTGAAGTCCCGACCACCAGCTGGTTGTTGGGACTTCAAAGCTCCACCTCACCTGCCAAGCATTGTGATGCCAAATTTGGCCCATAGTGGGGGGTAGGACAGTTCTCCTCCCCTGCTCTATTTAAGCATCCCCAGCAAAGGAGAGCCCTCCACGTCCTGAGGCAGGCAGTTCCACAGATGAACATCTTTCCCAATGAAGATCAAGCTTCTAGTCCACATGGTTGCAAAAGCAGGCTCAAAAGGGCATGAAAACAGGAGGAATCAGCTGGGATACTGAGCCATTCAGCTGTAACTAGAATAAAAACGATGCAAATGTTTGCCATTTAGCTTAATATATGCAAGCTGCAAAATCTGGATTTTCCTTGTGCAGTATTTGGGGGAAACCCGGGAGCAGGAGGTTTGAGTTTTGAGCACAAAGACCAGCTGCATACCCTGCCCCCGAAACAGACATAACTCAGATGCAATGGCCTGAATAATCTATGCAAATTAAACTCATTTGGGCATAATTTATTCCGCTCACCATGGGGGGGGGGAGGGCAAGGTGCTGCAAAGACCACCAAGGACCCTGACGCCTTGCAACTCAAAGCCCTGATCACCCTTAACCAAGCTTAAGAACCTAAGAAGAGCCTGCAGGATCAGGCCAAAGGCGTCCAGCATCGTGTTCTCACCGTGGCCAACCAGGTGGGAAATCTGATATCAGGATTCGAACACAAGAGCAACTCTCCCCTCCTGCAGTTTCCAGCAATCAATCAAAGCGATAAAACGGCACCTCCTGGGTGCAGCGCGGATGTCCCAGCACTGAACAATGGCCCTCTATTTAAAAATAAAGCAAGGTTCCAGTCCTCATGTTTCTGATACCTTCTGCATGCAAGCCAGGTTCTCTACCGCTGAAAGGTCCTGCCCTCTCCCGATGCCACATTTCTCAAACTTGTTTTCAACTGGGTGGGGGGCATTTCCTGAGCACCCCCCACTGACCCCTAAAGACACCATTTCCTTGGCTCACGGGAGCTGAAAATGGTTGCATGGGGATAGAAGCATAGCACTGGAGAGACCACAAGCGTCATTTAGCTCACCTCGCTGCAATACAGGAATCTTTTGCGCAGTGTGGGATTCGAACCCGTGACCCATGAGATTAAGGGTCTCCTATTCCGCTGGAGGGACGCGGTGGCGCTGTGGGTTAAACCACAGATCCTAGGACTTGCCAATCAGAAGGTCGGCGGTTCGAATCCCCACGACGGGGTGAGCTCCCGTTGCTCGGTCCCTGCTCCTGCCAACCTAGCAGTTCGAAAGCACGTCAAAGTGCAAGTAGATAAATAGGTACCACTCCGGCGGGAAGGTAAACGGCGTTTCTGTGCACTGCTCTGGTTCGCCAGAAGCAGCTCAGTCATGCTGGCCACATGACCCAGAAGCTGTATGCCAGCTCCCTCGGCCAATAAAGCGAGATGAGCACCGCAACCCCAGAGTCAGTCATGACTGGACCCAATGGTCAGGGGTCCCTTTACCTTTATCTTTATTCTGCTGGCAAAGCTTCTCTGGGCGAATGGGGGCAACCGGCAGCCTGGAGGTTGAATGCTCGGTCGATTGTGATTGCACCCCACCTTTTCCCTCCAAGGTGGCATGTGTGGTTCTCCCCTTCCTCACTTAGCCCCCACAACAACCCTGCAAGGCAGGTTGGGCTGAGAGGCAGCGACTGGCCGCCGCACTCCAAGGTCACACCCAGTGCACTTTGGGGCCGAGTGAGGATTCAAACCCAGAACCCAGTCTGCCTAGTCCAACCCTCTGACAGACGCGTCCTGCTGGCGATGGGGAGAGGGCCTGCGAATCTGGCACAGCCTGGGTGGCCCGGTCTCTAGCCTGGTGTATTATGGGATGTTAAAGACCCCCTCTTCCTCCAGGTGCAGGAGACACCCCCCCCAAGACACCTGCTCCAGAGCTCAAGATCTTTGCCAGAACGAGCGGCTGATGCGCTGGGAGGAATTACGCCACAAGAAGTCTTAAAAAGCAAACTTTTGGAACGGAGAGCCTTCGGAGAGGCTCCGATCCGTGCTCCTCGCTCGGCCGGAACATTCCAGCTCATCCTGTCGTCCTCAGGGAGCCAAGCTTTGCCGACCTATGCAGGGAATGAGGAGGAGTTTTTTGGGGTGGAGGTGTCCAGGCCGGCTGACAGAGCTCGCCTCCGTTGGTCACGCTTTGGTGTGACGGCTACCGAGGGACCCCAGAAGACCGGCGTCGACGTTCAGAGGAGGAGGAGGAAGGAGCCAGGAGGACACGGCCTCTCTCTGAAGGGACTTGCCAGCTAGGCCAGAGGTCTTGGCAAGCGACGTCTCCTCCCCACGCGGATCGCATCCCTTGGCAAATGCCTTTCTCATACTTTCGCCACTGCGATCCTCCCTGGAATTTAGGTCCCTTTTGGGAGGAAAAAAAAGCCTTGCCTCAAAATGGAAATGGGGGAGTTTGAGAAAAGGTTTAGGAAAGGGCAAGCAGATCCCTCAAGCGCTTGGGGCTTCTAATGTGGAGGAAAGGTGAGCGAGAGGCAGCAGGATGGAAGTTTTGAAAATTACGCATGGCCAGGGGAAAGTGGGAAAAGAGAGACATTTTCTTCCTCTCTCTTGACACTAGAATTCGTGGGCATACAATGTGAATCGTGGAAGATTCAAATAATAATAATAATAATAATAATAATAATAATAATTTTTTTCATAATTTATTCAGTAAAAATTTATTCAGTAAAAACATAATAGGGGGAAATAAGGGGGGCAATTTAAAATACAGGTTAAAATGCAATTTAAAATGCAGCCTCCTTTTAAAGTAGCTGATAAATCAAGACCATAAGGGGAGGGAAACATAAGGGTCAGACCAAGTCCAACCCAAAGGCCAGGTGGAACAGCTCCGTCTTGCAGGCCCTGCGGAAAGATGTCAGGTCCTGCAGGGCCCTAGTCTCTTGTGACAGAGCGTTCCACCACGGCGGGGCCAGCGCTGAAAAGGCCCTGGCCCTAGTTGAGATCAATCTAACCTCCTTGAGGCTTGGGACCTCCAAAGTGTTGTTATTTGTGGACCTTAAGGTCCTCCATGGGGCATACCAGGAGAGGAGGTCCCGTAGGTACGTGGGTCCTAGGTAAAAGAAAGTCCTTTACACAGTGCATAGCTGAACTGTGGAACTCATTTCCGCAGGAGTCATTGACTGCTACCAACTTGGATTCCCTCCCGCCTATGAATATAATAATAATAATTTATTATTTATACCCCGCCCATCTGGCTGAGTTTCCCCAGCCACTCTGGGCGGCTCCCAATCAAGTACTAAAAACAATACAGCGTTAAATATTAAAAACTTCCCTGAACAGGGCTGCCTTCAGATGTCTTCTGAATGTCAGGTAGTTGGTTATCTCTTTGACATCTGGTGGGAAGGCGTTGACATCCACAGGGCGGGTGCCACCACCGAGAAGGCCCTCTGCCTGGTTCCCTGTAACTTGGCTTCTTGCAATGAGGGAACCGCCAGAAAGCCCTCGGAGCTGGATCTCAGTGTCCAGGCTGAACGATGGGTGTAGAGACGCTTCTTCAGGTATACAGGACCGAGGCCTGAATGCTGGAATGAGGTCTGTGGAAATGTCTATTGCCTGCCTGGCGGTACATCAGGCGAGAGGCGGAGCCCTATGGGTCAAGGGGTGGGGCTCCTGTTTTCGGATCTGACTCAGCATTTCACGGGGGGGGGGGGAATCCTGAGTCATGTTTTCTGCCCAGCTTACCACTGTGTGCTCACTGAAGGAGGGGGGGGGGAAATAGCAGACATAAGGCTCCATTCCTTTAACAGCTGCTGAGCAGGCAGAAAACCAACAGGTGAAGCTTGTCCAAGCGCACATATTTATTTAAGGCACGGCACTTTCGCGCAAAAGGTGTGCTGTTGGATCAATGTCTTTTCTTAAATAATAATAATAAAAACTTGATGAAAGATTAAGGTGCCAGGGTAAAAATCTGGTTTTGGGAAGGACGTCAGGAAGAGAGTCACAATCGGTTTGCTGTGCTTCGTTTTTTTAGCTCCTGCGAAAAGAGATCTCCTTTCTTTTCCGTGCTAGCTTCAGGCTGACACAGGAAAGGGATTTAAAAGGGTTTGCGCGCAGGATTAGGGCCTAAAATAAAAGGTTGGGGTCTTAACCCTTGGAAGGCTGGTGGTTTCCGGAGCCCACCAGCCTGTGGGAGAAGGAATTAATGGAGGCATTCAGTCTCTCTCGCTCTTGCAAAAAAGAATATATATAGAGAGATATTTAAAATCCTGAAGAAACCTTGAAAGTTGCAGAGCTCTCCAAACCCACACCATTCAAGCCTTTTCAGATGTGGGAGCCGCCTTTAAAAACATGGAACAGGATTGTCTTCAGACGGCTTGTGGGTCGGATAATGCCATACCCTCCAATATTTATCCAGTGGAAATAGGGACATTCTAAGGGAAAGCGGGGCATTCTGGGATCAAATCAAAAACCTTCTCTAAATCAGGGATGTCCCTGGAAAATAGGGACACTTGGAGGGTCTGAGAAATGTGTTTTCTTCCTCTCTTGTAACACTAGAATTTGTGGATGTTAAAAAAAAGTCTTTTGTGCAGCATGGAACTTTGGAACTCCCTTCCACAGGAGACAGAAATAGTTGCACGCCTATTCGGCTTTAAAAGAGGATTAGACCAATTTGCGAAGGAAGAGAGGGCTATTGATGGCTAATAGTCTTGATGGATATTCTCTGCCTTCACAGTTGGAGAGACGTCACCTTGCCAACACAGGTCCGTATAGTTAAAGCTCTGGTTTTCCCTGTAGTGATGTACGGAAGTGAGAGCTGGACCATAAAGAAGGCTGATCGCCGAAGAATGGATGCTTTTGAATTCTGGTGCTGGAGGAGACTCTGGAGAGTCCCATGGACTGCAAGAAGATCCAACCTATCCATTCTGAAGGAAATCAGCCCTGAGTCCTCACTGGAAGGACAGATCCTGCCTGAAGCTGAGGCTCCAATACCTTGGCCACCTCATGAGAAGAGAAGACTCCCTGGAAAAGACCCTGGTGTTGGGAAAGATGGAGGGCACAAGGAGAAGGGGATGACAGAGGACGAGGTGGTTGGATGGTGTTCTCGAAGCTACCAGCATGAGTTTGACCAAACTGCGGGAGGCAGTAGAAGACTGGAGTGCCTGGTGTGCTCTGGTCCATGCGGTCACGAAGAGCCGGACACGGCTAAACAACTAAACAACAACTGCTGAATTGCAGTTGTTGGAAGCCACAGTGAGGAAAGGGCTCTTGTGATGGGATTTCCTACTTGTGGGTTTTCCACTGAGGCATCGGAGTGGCCCCTGTGAGACCAGGATGCCGGACTAGGTAGGCCATTGGCCTGATCCAGCAGGCTTTTTAAATGTTCTAATGGAACTTCCAGGTCCGGAGGCAGTCTACCTGCATTTCTAGGTTTCTAAGGTGCATTCGGCTCCCGTGAGAGCAGTAGGCCAGGCTATACAGGCCATTGGCCCTGATCCAGCAGGGCTTCTTCTTACGTTCTCACGGCGGGGCCAAGAAACGTTCTGAGTGAGCCTGGGATTCTCTTTTCCACCGCTCAACAATTCCTGCAGATGGGAGGCTCCCCGTCCAGCCGCGATCGTCCATCTGTTCATTGTTAACCGATGAAGCAATGAGGGCTGTTCTTTCGCTCTCCGTCGAGGGAAAGGGAGAATTTCGAGCGCTCTTCATTGCTGCTGCTGCTGCGCTCTAAAGGAAGGTTTGAGGACCAGCCAAAGTTTCCTTCCCCGTGGGGACCGGACGGCGCGAATGCAAACAGTGGTAGGGCACGGGTGCGAATCGAAAGTTAAACAACCTAATGCAGCAGCAGAAAACTTCAGAGAGGTTGGAGAAGGGAAAGGAATATTCTTTGTTACAGAGCACCTGGCAAGCACACAGAGAGAGACCCATGGCCAATGGGATGAGTAATGGTTTCTCCCATGTAAACACACACACACACAGAATTGGGTCAAAACCATCCCTTCCCTTTGGCTGGGGCGCAGCTGTAAGCGTTCTGTCATTTCACGTGCATGGAAATGTCAAACACACTCCAGGGCTTTTGACTTGCCTAGTCACCAGTGGTGACTCAGCAGTGGCTACAAGCGGCCAGGCCATTTATGATTATTACTTAATAATAATATCGTGGGACACGGGTGGCGCTGTGGGTAAAACCTCAGCGCCTAGGACTTGCCGATCGCATGGTCGGCGGTTCGAATCCCCGTGGTGGGGTGAGCTCCCGTTGTTCGGTCCCAGTTCCTGCCCACCTAGCAGTTCGAAAGCACAATTAAGTGCAAGTAGATAAATAGGTACCGCTTTATAGTGGGAAGGTAAACGGCGTTTCCGTGTGCTGCTCTGGTGCCGGTTCGCAGCTTGTCACGCTGGCCACGTGACCTGGAAGTGTCTGCGGACAGTGCTGGCCCCCGGCCTCTTAAGTGGGATGGGCGCACAACCCTAGAGTCTGTCAAGACTGGCCCGTACGGGCAGGGGTACCTTTACCTAATAATAATATCTATATACCACCCTATACCTGCAGGTCTCAGGGTGGTTGCAACATAAAATCACAATATAAAAACTCAAAACATACAATAAAAACATGTTTTAAAAGGGCATTGAATGTCAATCAGCCAAAGGCCTAGTTAAAGAGGAACAGTTTTTTACCTGGTGCCTAAAGGTGTATAAGGAAGGCACCAGCCGAACATCCCTGGGGAGAGCATTCCACAAATTTTAAAAATTTCCCCAGTATTGTTGTTATTATTTATTATTATTATTAATTATTATTATTATTTATTATTATTATTATTATTATTATTATTATTATTATTATTATTATTATTATTTTGCAAGCTAGAAGAGAGTAGGCCCTTTTAAATTTCTGCTTTTGGGGAACAAATCTCTTCAATGACATACAAGTTTTTCCTCCCCAGACCTTGCAGTCAAAGAACTTGATCCTTAGGCTCTCGTGCAGAAACCGCTTCATATATTCATAATAACCAACAACACACACATAACAAATCTTGTCCAGGAACTTAGTTCTGGCACTGCTTGTTGATGCACAGACAGAAAGAACCTGAAGCAACCCGAGGACACAAAACAGAGAGGAGGTAGAAACAGCAATCTGGATGGCCAAAGGAGATACGGTCCAAAACGTTCAGAAACCAAGGCGCAGCTTCCGATTGGCTGCAGGAAGCTCCTGCAGCCAATCGGAAGCCCCGTTGGACGTTCCGCTTCCAAAAGAAAACTGGAGCAGTCACTTCCGGGTTTGCAGCATTCGGGAGACAAAACGACTGAGTGCCAAGGCATTTGGGATCTAAGGTACGGCTGTAATTTGTAAGTCTTTAAGCCCAAAGGCCGAAAGTGTTTTGGTATTATAAAGGTAAAGGGACCCCTGAGCATTAGGTCCAGTCGTGGCCAACTCTGGGGTTGCGGCACTCATCTCGCTTTATTGGCCGAGGAAGCCAGCGTACAGCTTCCAGGTTATGTGGCCAGCATGACTAAGCTGCTTCTGGCGAACCAGAGCAGCGCACGGAAATGCCATTTACCTTCCCGCTGGAGCGGTACCTATTTATCTACTTCCACTTTGCCGTGCTTTCAAACTGCTAGGTTGGCAGGAGCAGGGACCGAACAATGGGAGCTCACCCCGTCTCCGGGATTCGAACCGCCGACCTTCCGATCGGCAAGTCCTAGGCTCTGTGTGGTTTAACCCACAGCACCAACCGCGTCCCCCCTTAGGTATTATACCAGTCCATAATAGGCGAGGAGCATTTCTTATTTTCACAATACAGTGGTACCTCAGGTTAAGTACTTAATTCATTCCGGAGGTCCATTCTTAACCTGAAGCACCACTTTAGCTAATGGGGCCTCCTGCTGCTCCTGCGCCACCAAAGCACGATTTCTGTTCTCATCCTGAAGCAAAGTTCTTAACCCGAGGTACTATTTCTGGGTTAGCGGAGTCTGTAACCTGAAGCGTCTGTAACCCAAGGTACCACTGAAATTCCTTTTGGGGAGAAAAGGGTCCTTCGCCTTTCTTGCCTTCTGTTCTGCGCATGCTCTCAAGCGCACTCTTTTGTGCCCCCTCGTCTCAGCGCCTGTGCAGGAGAACAACCCACGCCACCCCTTCAATCTAGCTCTGGTTCGAAGGGACCACGGGGGTCATTTAGACCAACCCCCTGCAATGCAGGAATCTTTTGATCAACACAGAGGTTTCAGGGACCAATCGCTGGCATTTCCAGGCAAGGCTTGGGAGAGACTTCTGGTCTGGAACCCTGGACAGCCTCTGCCATTTACAGTAGACAATATTGATCTGGATGGATTGACATAGGCCTGCTTCCTCTGTCCTAGATTAATATCAAAAGTACAGTGGTACCTCTGGATACGAACGGGATCCATTCCGGAGCCCTGTTCGCATCCTGAAGCAAACGCAACCCACATCTGCACGTGCGTGGGTCGCAATTCGCCGCTTCTGCGCATGATGTCATTTTGACTGTCTGCACATGCGCGAGCGGCGAAACCCGGAAGTAACGTGTTCCGTTACTTCTGGGTCGCTGCAGAGCGCAACCCAAAAACGCTCAACCTGAAGCAACTTCAGCCTGAGGTATAGGTAAAGGGACCCCTGACCATTAGGTCCAGTCGTGGCCGACTCTGGGGTTGCGGCGCTCATCTCGCTTTACTGGCCGAGGGAGCCGACGTACAGCTTCCGGGTCATGTGGCCAGCATGACTAAGCCGCTTCTGGCAAACCAGAGCAGCGCACGGAAACACCGTTTACCTTCCTGCCGGAGTGGTACCTATTTATCTACCTGCACTTTGACGTGCTTTCGAACTGGTAGGTTAGCAGGAGCAGGGAGCGAGCAACGGGAGCTCACCCCGTCACGGGAATTCGAACTGCCGACCTTCTGATCAGCAAGTCCTAGGCTCTGTGGTTTAACCCACAGTGCCACCCGCGTTCCTTGCCTGAGGTATAACTGAGGTATAACTGTATAATTGGTTATAGTTCTGCCTGAGGTATAACTGTAACCAATTGCGTTGGAGACACTGTTTTCGTCTTCTCCTTGATTCTTTCCTCTCTGTCCAACATACAGACACCCATTGGCCTCTTCTGCCTGTGCTCCCTAAATCACCCTGCTGCACCTGGGCAGGTCTCTCCAAAGGCTCGCTCATCCCTTCAGGCGGCAGACACCCAGGGAGGCTGCGAAAAGGGGAGGTAAGTAATTCTTCCACTGCGTCACAACTGCTTTCAACGTGTCAGCCAAACACACACAGCCTGGCTCTGCATCAGGGTGGTTTTTTTTAATACCTGGAAAACATTACCCATCTTTTCCCTCCCCTCCCCTCCCGCAACCTGGAACTGAACTCTCTCTCTTTTTTTTAATGCCAACAGTTGTGCTGGAAGAGACAGCACGCTGCTTGCAAACCGTGACAAACTGCTCAGCGACTCCCGGGCGGTGGAAAGGTGGTTTGCAGATAATGGTGGAAATAATTCCATAAATGAATTTTAAAAATACTGCTGGTTTGGAGGCCTATAGCTCGCTTCTGATTCTCCAAACTGTGCATCTGGCAAGCAAATCATCCCTTATATCATTTCTCTGTCTTCACCGTCACTATATCTACGGTGCAGGGATGAATGACTTCAGGATTTGGCCCCAAAACCTGTGCCAGGACTCGGTCCTGAGCTGTTATATTGGTTAGTTCCTCTAAGCATGTGCAGAGTGCTAGTCCATCAATTCCTGAAGTAGCAGCAATCAGGCTGCACAAACCAGTGGATAGGTTTTTCAGTGCACATATCAATCTAGCAGGGCCATGTTTGCCTCTGCAAAATTAACAACCTCTAGGGCAAATAGGGCAAAGAGATGCGGGTGGCACTGTGGGTTAAACCACAGAGCCTAGGACTTGCTGATCAGAAGGTCGGCGATTTTAATCTCCGCGACGGGGTGAGCTCCCATTGCTTGGTCCCTGCTCCTGCCAACCTAGCAGTTCGAAAGCACGTCAAAGTGCAAGTAGATAAATAGGTACCGCTCCGGTGGGAAGGTAAACGGAGTTTCCGTGCGCTGCTCTGGTTCGCCAGAAGTGGCTTAGTCATGCTGGCCACATGACCCGGAAGCTGTATGCCAGCTTCCTTGGCCAGTAAAGCAAGATGAGCGCCGCAACCCCAGAGTCGTCCACGACTGGACCTAAAGGTCAGGGGTCCCTTTACCTTTACCTTTAGGGCAAACACAGGAAGTTTCAAGGAAATCTCTGGCAAGGGTTTGGTTTTTGGAATGAGAAACAGCTCAGTGATTCTAGCCACAGTTCAGGGACAGCAGCAAGTTACCTCTGAAGGCTTGTGGCACGCCATCGTTCCCTACGAAAATTCAACCAGATTTCTCGTTGAAAAGCAGATTCCTTCTATGCCACATTTGTGTTACAGCTGTGATGAGGACCTATTGGCAAGGCTCTGTGACGTCAACAACACACCTCCCTAACCAGTCTGCAAAAGGAGAGTGTGTGGTGGCCTGTGTGTGATTCAAAACAAAGGATAGAAATATATACGTACTACGGAGCTGCTCAGGATAACAAACGCCATGTCCGCACAACTTGCATTTAAACATATGGCTTCTCCAAAGAATCCGGGTAGCTGTGGTTGACCCCTCATTGAGCTACAATTCCCAGCACCCTTAACAAACTAGAGTTCCCTAGGTTTTCCATGTGGTGAGCATGTTGCCAAAGATTCAAGGGCTACATTTCTAGAACAACCACAGCCTGCATTGCTTAAAAACTGGGAGACTCGTCCTTAACCTTCAGCAATGTTAAGCGGCGAAACAAACACACATAAGGAATGTTGGTCTTGGACCCTTTTCTCCGTGTTGATATATCACTTTTCTACGTGCAAAGTACACTCCAGCATCGCAGCCAAAGCTTCTCTCTGGGCAAAATCCCACAGCCAAACATATATGCTGCAATTATATACAAAAAGCCTGGAACTGCTAAAACATCTAATCCCGAAACGCCCTCGGAGCTCAAGGAATTCGTCGCCACAGTGCAAGGTTCTTGAGTGATCTCCCGCCAAGCCACAAAGCCACAGATACCCGTGAAAGATTTTCTATTCTCCTTTAAAACAAAACACACACAAGACAGGCAGACAAAAGGCTTTTGATATAAGTAGGAGCTTGGCGGACGGGGCGACGCTGGGAAGGATCAATCTGGGAGGCCCTCCCTCAGAAGGGAATTCCAGAGTGGCGGGAATCATCGTGGAAAATCACCGGCTTGATCTCGTTTGCGTAACAAGATGGGAAGGGGCAGGCAGGTGAAGGAAGGCCACCAGAATACACAAGACCTTACCCCTCCATCTCATGCAGAACCATCCCTCTGTCTTGGGCCAGACCCATTCTGTTGTCTATGTTCTGGTATTCTCTAGGCTAGATTACTGCAACACGTTTTACGTGGGGCTGCCCCAGAGGACGGTTCGGAAACTTCAGCGGGTGCAGAATTCGGTTGCTCACCAGGGCAAGATGGTTTGAGCATATTGCACCGATCCTGGTCCGACTGCACTGGCTGCCAATTAGTTTCTGGGCCCAATTCAAAGTGCTGGTTTTGACCTCTTATAAGGCCCAGGACCCCAATACTAGGGCTGGCATATGAGATTTCAAAGGCAGAATTGACGTCAGGATTTTTTAGAAAGCGGCGCTTTTTGTAATAAAAGCTCAGCAACTTTGGGGGTTCCCTAAAAAAAGCTCAGCTATTGAAACACCCCACACAATACTTCAAGGGCTGCCTCTCCCCATATAAAACCAACCCAGACCCTCAAATCTTCTGAGGTCCTTCTTCGTGGGCCTTCTCCGCAAGAGGTCTGGAGGACAACAGCAGGGCCTTTTCTGCAGTGGCTCCCCACTTGTGGAATGCTCTTCCGAGGAAGGCGCACCTGATGCCTTCATTTCTTAGGTGCCCAGGGGAAACATTCCTCTTCTCCCAAGCCTTTGGTGAACAAACTTTAGCCTTTTAAACTGTACTGTTTTCATTTGTTATTATGACTTTTTTTTTTTTTGCGTTTTCATACTGTAAACCGCCCACTGATTTTCAGATGAAGGGCAGTATAGAAATTTAATAAATAAAAAACAAACTAAATTAAGAACCCTCTCTCAGATTTGACCATGCTTGTTCAGAACCACTGCTTTGACTTTGGCCACACCCATTTAGAATTGCCCCTGTCTTTGGCCACACCCATGTAGAACTTCCCCTGTCTTTGGCCACACCCATTTAGAATTGCCCCTGTCTGTGGCCACACCCATTTAGAACTTCCCCTGTCTTTGGCCACACCCATTTAGAACTTCCTCTGTCTTTGGCCACACCCATTTAGAATTGCCCCTGTCTTTGGCTACACCCATTCAGAACCATGCCTCCATCTCTAATCTTTATGGCTTTACACATCAGGAGTAAAACCGCAATTTTGGCTCAATTAGTGACCAGTGAGTGGCCTGCTCCCTTAGGACTTGCTGAACTCGGTGGAGCTGACTTTTGAGTAAACACGCATGGAAATTGCACTGTGCAATCACTTTAAGCCAGCTGGGTCGGACCCAAGACCTTGTTAACATGATATTGCTGGTGGTAAACAGTCTTTCTCACACACACAAACCCCGTCGCTTTCTTCCACAGAGCCATTGGATGAAAAGAATGCCAAATATTTGTTTGTGTGTGTGTCCCCCTCCAGCTCTGAAAAAGGGATAGTTAATAATGGAGCCTTTGACAACAGGAAGCGGTTCAATGCAAGCAGACACACTTCCTCTTTGCTCGGCCGGATTGGGCCCAGATAGTCAGGTGTATCCCAGAATCTGAGATTTCAGGTCCCAAATCTGAGATCTAAGGGCAGCCGCTGGAGACACAAATGCGAAAAGATCGGAAAGCTTTCTCACTGGCTTTAAAAAGAAATCCGTTGCAAATAAGAATATTTTATTTTAAAAACGGTTTGCAAACTGATGCTGGAAATGGTTCAAAAGAAACTTAATAAAGGCTGGCAGGGAGGGGAATGTGAAGCCGAGATAAAGTGGCAGGTTCACCCAGCTCTTTATTAGAGGGCTTTTTATCCGGCCCTTTAAAGAATCGATAGGTGAGTGAAACCTCCAGGTGCAGTGGCAGTCTACCTCTGCAGCACTGGGCAACAGGGGGAGGAAAGACAACGAGGGAAGGGAGCTGCTTTCCTGCTTTGCTTGTGAGATTCTTGGAATCGTCCGGCTGACCCGAAGCCTCGCTCAGGGCTCAGCGAACACCAGCAATCCAGCAGTTCTTGGACTCTTATATAAGAATGCAAGTACTGTACACAAACGTCTCCACCTACTTTCTCAGGCTTGGATGGAAAAGTACTTGGGGGGGGAGGACGCACCCCCTCTCTCACACACATATTAAAATCAGCTGCTTTAGGCTTTCCAAAGCTCTGAGGAATGTCATTCTCTCCCCTATCAGGTTACTAACCTCTGGCGATGAGAGGAGAGACAATGGTAACAAGAGCACACCATTTGACAAGGCGCTATAAAAAGGGGGCTTTTGAAAAAATAGAAAACTCAGTTGGCAGAGTGCACGATTCGCTCGCGAAAAGTTCGCAAGTTCTGTTCCCAGAATCTCCAGGTGACAACTCTCTGCCTGAAACCTTGGAGACAGTCAGTGTTGGTAATACTGAGTTCTAGGTAGGGCCTGATTCTCTGCAAAATAAAATTAAAAAGGCCATTTCTTCTCTCCCTAAAAGGGCAGCTCGGTTTGGGAAGATCTGTATGCGATACGGCTACCTACATTACAAGCCCGCTGTCCCCGTTCATCTGCCACACTGAACTCCTTCCCCACATTTATCTCTCTTTTTTAAGCATTCTCTGTCGTGGGTGGTCCGAAGCCAAAATTATTCAAAACGCAGAGGCACGAGGAACAAGGGGGTGGGGGAGGACGGAAGGAAAGATAGAAGAAAGTCTCATTGATTTAAATCGGAAAGATTTGACTCGCCCTCTGAAGCCAACAGGACTTAAATTGTCCTGAGCCACCGCTGGATCGCACCCAAACTATTTCCAACCCACGATGTCATCGCAGGACATGAACGGAGCCCCCTTCTCTCCCCGCAACCCACTTTTAAAAACTTTGACATAAAGTTAAAACAGTCCACAGTGGCGACCACCACCATTGCTGATGGGGCGAATTCGGCCCTGGATATCATTTCGGTCTGACTCCTCAGAAGACTGTGCCTCTGAGCATCTGCAGAGTGCTCTCCCCGAACTGCAAAACAAACCACAATCACCCTGCGCTTTCTCAACCACAGGGTTGACCTCAGCCACCTTTTCCTTGCCCCAAATTTAAATCAAGCAGGTAAATAAATAAAACCACAGTTGATTTTTTTAAAAAATTCTTTTTTTGCTTAGTTAAAAATGAAAGGGCACTAACCTGCCGGCCATCGGTTTGGAGTGAAGAGATGAGTTCAGAAAAACAGCAGAGGCAGGTGAAGTCTTGGCTGTAGAACGGACAGATGGACACCTGTCTTTTTAAATGTGCAGGTGATCTAGCGGAAGGAACATAGATAGATGAAGAGTCAAAATTTTGAGGAAGCAGAAGGCGGAAAATTCAGGAAGGCTGTCAAGAGAGGAATAGTGTGTCTCCAAGGTGGAAAGAGACACAAGCTTAGATTTTGAAAGGGGGTCAGGAAAGGAAAGTTAACCTCAGACTAGGATGTCTACACTCAAGTGGGAGAACAGGGAAATGGACATTTCGGTAGATAGCTCCAGACCTAGATGAGTAGGAGAGAGAATAACAGATTGGCTCCGTAGGAATTACCAACACCACAGAGCAAAGCTTAGGATTAAAGACCCCAGGGAGTCTGGTCTAGGGAGTGACAAATCAGTCCCATTTCGCTCATTTGGCCAGTCTTAAATTCCGCATTCCAATCCTTGTGAAAAATTCGCCACTGCTTGAGTGAGGATTTCTCCTGAGACACACATTTCTGCATGCAGTTTTGATTCACAAGCAAATTCCCCATATGTTTCCATCTGTACGGCAGCTTCACGGACGCATGCATTTTTGGGAATGCACAAGTGCATTTCGGTGCGCATTGTTCCGCTGAAGAACCGCGTCTTTTGAAATTTGCAGGGGTGCAAATTTCAAAGGCTAACCGGGTTTTGGGAAGCGCAAACTGGGTAGCTCCTCGTCGGAATGCAAACAGAATTTAATTGCCATCCCCAGGGCTGCAATTCTACTCAGAACCCCCCCCCCCAGACAGGAGCGCATTCGACAGCAGTCCGGCTTAGCAAACTGGTGGAGCGATGGGCAGAGAATCAGAGCCGTCCAACGAGGGATGGCTAAGGATAAAAGAGTTGGACGCGTGGATGGAAGAGCAAGTCAAGCAGAGCGTTTGAGTGACAGGCTGGCAGAATTTAGAAATGCGATATGGGGGCAAGCGAGGAAATATGGGCAGAGGACTTTGGATCAGACAGATAGATGCCCATAGCAGGAAGGTTGGAAGATACAGATACAGAGATTCAGGGAGATCAGTTTAGAATCTGGACTTTTAAGGTCCGATATCCCCTGCTCCCTTCCTTTCTTCAGACGGTTATATAGTCATGCAATTATCACGTCAAACTTCCCACCTGCCCTTCCTCGTCGCAACAATAACGTGAGTTTCGTAAAGAGCAGCTTTAAAAACAAAACTCTGTCTCGCAGGCAGCAGCTAGGAAAATCAGTGTGAAAGCTTCATGAAGGTATATTGCGCCCCACCCCAACCGAAATACCAGCTCAGAATAAGAATGACTTGACAACTTTCCTGAATGCATGTAAACGGAAGGGGGGTGTCAGTGAGGAGGGAAGTTCCATTCCTTTACGGTGGTACCTCGGGTTACATATGCTTCAGGTTACAGACTCCACTAACCCAGAAATAGTACCTCGGGTTAAGAACTTTGCTTCAGGATGAGAACAGAAATCGTGCTCCGGCGGCACAGCAGCAGCAGGAGGCTCCATTAGCTAAAGTGGTGCTTCAGGTTAAGAACAGTTTCAGGTTAAGAACGGACCTCCGGAACGAATTAAGTACATAACCCGAGGTACCCCTGTACTTCCAAAGTTAAGACTTTTGGGGGGGCATGACCGTCTGCAGTGTCCCCTGCCTTGAAGTCTTCCTATGATAGCACCCCGGGCTAACTAAAGCTGCAGAGGCAAGCGAAACAAAAGACTCACCTGAGCCCCTGGAAGCAGGTGGAAGTTCTCCCGGTGTAGCTCTCCTGCCTTCCCCAACCTGATGGATTTCTCTCTTTCTCTGTTTCTCTCCCCAGAGGGAGTGGGGTAGTGGAGTCTTATCCAAGTCTGTTGTTGCTGCCGCTCCTCCTCTTCCAGCCTCCTCCAGGACGGAGCGCGTGGCCGGGCTGCAGATTTTTTGGGGGACCCCAAGAAGGGGTTGCAAAGAGAGATTTCCCCCTCCCCACTTTCCGCCTCCCTCCTGGACTCTCTGCACCTCTGTTGGTGGTCCCAGGCAGTCTTGTTTTCCCGGGGAAGCGGGAGGAAAACTTGGGGGTTGATCTGGCAGGCAGAGAGGTTGGACTGGACGCAGAGACTGTCTCTTCTCCGCGTTTTCTGCCCCCCCTCCTTCTCCTGCTCGGTCACTTTGCCCCCAAGCCGCCCCCCTCCCTGGCCTGCCTCTGGCCCCTTCCCCTTTTCAGATTCATCGATCCTTCACTCTTCCTCTCTCTTCCTCGCTCTGGCAACACCTCCCTCCCTCCACGCCCCCCCCCAATCCAGTAGCTCCACCCCTTTCTCTGCTCCTGGCCGGCCCTCCTCCCTTCCCCCCTTGCCAGGCGAATATATAGCCCAGAGGTGGTGCTGAGGATGGGGAGGGGGGAGAGAGAAAGGACCCCCCCTTCTCCCCACCATCAGAAACAGAAAGTAAAAGGAATGGGCGTTGAATGGAACAACTTCAGGATAAAAACTCCTTCTGGCTGGAAGGGAACAGCTGGGTGATGGCTCAGAAGCACTGCTAGATTCGCATCCCATAATGATTGCTTGTAAATGGTGAAGCAGGAGCTGGGATTCAGCTTAACGCTTTTTAAAAAACCATTGCTTGCTTTCCATCCCATCCCACAATGATTGCCTGTAAGCACTTAAGTTGAATAGGGGTTGGGATTCGGTTTAATAGTTTGAAAACCATCGAGGACAGCTTTTAAAGCCATTTAAAGTTCCTGCTCAGAGTAGGCCCATTGGAATTTATGGATGTGGCTAAATTGTCTGTTTCAGTAGGTCTGCGATCCTGTTTAAATCAGCCCATTAATCAGAACAATGAGGACCGGAACCTTAATTGTATTTTTAAAGGGAAAAAGGCCGAAGCTCAAATGGTTGAGCACCTGCTTTGCATGCAGAAGGTCTTGGGTTCAGTTCCTCCGACAACTCCAGGTAAGGCCTGAAAGCCTGGAGAGTGCTGCTGGTGGTCAGTGTAGACAATACTGAACTAGATGGACTTGTCAGAGATGCAGCCCATTGACTTCAATGGAGTAAAGTGAAGACGTGCCCATGAATTTCATTGGGTCTCCTTTGACTAGGACCAGCATTGGCTACAAGCCCGTCCAAATTATCATTTCCATAGATTCCTCCCTCCCCCAAGATTCATTTGGGCATAATTGCACTGTCAGTTTCTGCAGATGGATTTAACACCAATCTTTCCAAACAGATTGTAGTCTCTCAGGACTTGTTTGTCAATCGCCTTCTCTCCCACTGGGGCAAATTAAGAACCTCATTGTCATCAAGGTTGAAACCCAGGGCTGCATTCACACTACCCATTTAATGCAAAAATAACATAAGGAATAGATCTTTGGAACTCCCTGCCTATTGATGTCCAGCAGGCACTTTCATTGTGCACTAAAAACATTTTTGTTCAGGCAAGCCTTTACAGCCATGTGCTATAATCAGGTTTTAGCTTAATAGTTGCTTTCAACTGTTTTTTTAAAGGATAATTTCATTCTTTCTTTCTTTTTGTAAACTGCTTTGAGGTTTTGGTTTCCTTCCAATCATTGTTGTTGTTGTTGTTTAGCACCAGAATTCAAAAGCATCCATTCTTCAGCGATCAGCTTTCTTTATGGTCCAGCTTTCACTTCCATACATCGCTACTGGGAAAACCAGAGCATTTACTATACGGACCTTTGTTGGCAAGGTGATGTCTCTACTTTTTAAGATGCCGTCTAGGTTTGTCATTGCTTTTCTTTCCTTTCAATCAAGTGGTACACAAAGTTTATGAAATAAAACAGAGTACACCTCGCCTTCTAAAGAATCCTGGGAACCGTTTTTTGTTGTTGTTGGGCCCTGGGAGCTGTAGCTCTGTGAGGGGTTCCCAGAATTATTTCATTTTGGGGAGGATGTGTGTGTGCTTTAAATGTATGGCCCATGTGCATTCCTTGCTGGAGGAGACTCTGGAGAGTCCCATGGACTGCAAGAAGATCCAACCTCTCCATTCTGAAGGAAATCAGCCCTGAGTGCTCACTGGAAGGACAGATCCTGAAGCTGAGGCTCCAAGACTTTGGCCACCTCATGAGAAGAGAAGACTCCCTGGAAAAGACCCTGATGTTGGGAAAGATGGAGGGCACAAGGAGAAGGGGACGACAGAGGACGAGATGGTGGGGCAGTGTTCTGGAAGCTAGGAACATGAGTTTGGCCAAACTGCGGGAGGCAGTGGAAGACAGGAGGGCCTGGCGTGCTCTGGTCCAGGGGGTCACGAAGAGGCGGACACGACTAAACGAATAAACAACAAATGTGCATTCCTGTGTATTTATTATTTGGAGTGTGAGAGTAAAACCTGGAGGGAAACTCATATGCCTTTTAAGGGGAGAAATAAAGTGTGTTCTCACTGCCCCAAAAGCTCAGCATATTTGGGTCTGTGCACTTCTGTATCATTCGGAAGAACGGCTCATTTTATAGGATGGAATTTGCCCCCGCAAGAAACGGCCACCAATTTAAGCAGCTTTAAAAGCGGATTAGGCCAATTTGGTGGGAATAAGACCATCAATGGCTAATAGTCACAATGGCTGCATGTTACCTCCAGGATTTGAGACGAGGTGCCTCTGGGTACCAGTCACTGAGGGTCACAAGCTGGGAGAGAAGGGGTGTGTTCCACTTGCTTGCAGGCTTCTCAGTGAGGTATCTGGTTGAGAGCAGGATGCCGGACTCAATGGGTCCCCTTTTGGCCCTGATCCAGCAGCGTTCTCATGATGATCCAGAAACTGCAAAGGAGGGGGGATAACAGAATTTGGGGTCTGCGTTCTCTGTATGCAGTCACAGAAGACAGGAAACTCTACAGTGGTACCTCGGGTTACAGACGCTTCAGGTTACAGATGCTCCAGGTTACAGACTCCGCTAACCCATAAATAGTACCTCGAGTTAAGAACTTTGCTTCAGGATGAGAACAGAAACCGCGCAGTGGCGGCAGCGGGAGGCCCCATTAGCTAAAGTGGTACCTCAGGTTAAGAACAGTTTCAGGTTAAGAACAGACCTCCAGAACGAATTAAGTACTTAACCCGAGGTACCACTGTATTTTCTTCCTTAAAAGGAAGGTAGTAGTAGTAGTAATAATAATAATAATTTATTTGTACCCTGCCCATCTGGCTGGGTTTCCCCAACCACTCTGGGCGGCTTCCAACAGCTATAAAACCATGATAAAACCTTAAACATTAAAAGCTTCCCTAAACAGGGCTGCTTTCAGATGTCTTCTAAAAGTTTGGTAGTTATTTTTGTCTTTGACATCTGGTGGGAGGGCGTTCCACAGGGCGGGTGCCACCACCGAGAAGGCCCTCTGCCTGGTTCCCTGCAACTTGGCTTCTCGCAGCAAGGGAACTGCCAGAAGGCCCTCGGAGCTGGACCTCCATGTGTGGGCTGGACGATGGGGGTGGAGACGCTCCTTCAGGTATACTGGACCGAGGCTGTTTAGGGCTTTCAAGGTCAGCACCAACACTTTGAATTGTGCTCGGAAACTTACTGGGAGCCAATGTAGGTCTTTCAGGACTGATGTTATATGGTCTCGGCGGCCAAGACCTCCTCCCTCATTAATTGCAACCCCACAAACACCAGTTACTCTGGAATTGGGGGAGGAAGGCTCTCTGTACATGCTCAGAGGTTCAGAAATGAGTTTGTGGAAATGGGTAAGAGGGAGGTGCTTCTCCCCTGGAACATGGACATCTAGAATGTGACCGAAATAATTATTTTATTATTAGTAGTTGTAGTAGCAGTAGTAGTATTAAAAATGTAGTTTTTGTGCCAGTTTGGGCAGGCTATGCATAATGCTGATTTAATAAAGGCCCACAGAAAATATGCCAAAAGGCTTCCCCTCCGCTGACAATCATTCCCAATAAGACTGTTTTGCCACATTTACGGGATATGCCCAGCTTCAGAGCTCTCTTGGCAACTTCCCAGAGGAATTGTGACAGTCATGTGTGAAGGTTTTCACAAAGGAACAATAAAGGGGGGGGGGTTGGAATCTCATGAGCTCAGTGCAATTAATAAAGCACAGTAATGATAGATAGATAGATACACACACACAACACAAGCTGCTCCAAAAATTCCAATCTGTTTGCGGAGAGAAAGGAACAATGATTTTTAGAAACAATGTAAGAGTTATTTTTTAAAAATTCCAAAGAAAACATGAATTCCTTTAATATCACTGTAAGCCCCATGAGTTGTACTGAATCCACACATATAGAGAGGGAACAATTTCTGTGCGCCTGCAAGCAAAGGATTTTAATTGCATTATTCCAGATAGGGATATAATGAATCAATGAATCGGGACTGGACGTTTTGGCCAAAAATTAAGCTGCGGTCTCATATCCACTTTCCTGGTGCGAAGCCCCATTGAACTCCATGGGACTTACATCTGAGAAGGGCACGTACGAGATTGCACGATTATTGTTATTTTCAAAGGGGGCTTTCTGTCCCAGGCAAGGAACACCTAGAATCGCAGCCCAAGGCTTCTTTAATTCAGTCGCAGCCCCAATTTCGTGAGAAGCAATTGCAGGGGTGAGATCGCACGGTTTCGCGGCGAACCTCTTGCTTTTAAATTCCCGTCTCTCTCACCACACACACACACACAGAGAGGTTTATGAATTCTGTCTGCCAAGAAAAATAGATGCAAAAGGGGAGAGGACAGGACATTTGAGAGCTGCACAGAAGTACTGAATATAATCTATTTACAGCCCGCTAGGCACCCGCTAGGGGGACGCGGGTGGCGCTGTGGGTAAAAGCCTCAGCTCCTAGGGCTTGCCGATCGAAAGGTCGGGGGTTCGAATCCCCGTGGCGGGGTGCGCTCCCGCTGCTCGGTCCCAGCGCCTGCCAACCTAGCAGTTCGAAAGCACCCCCGGGTGCAAGTAGATAAATAGGGACCGCTTTCTAGCGGGAAGGTAAACGGCGTTTCCGTGTGCAGCTCTGGCTCGCCAGAGCAGCGATGTCACGCTGGCCACGTGACCCGGAAGTGTCTCCGGACAGCGCTGGCCCCCGGCCTATAGAGTGAGATGGGCGCACCAACCCCAGAGTCTGTCAAGACTGGCCCGTACGGGCAGGGGTACCTTTACCTTTACCTTTAGGCATCAATAAAATGCTTAAAAGTTACAGTAATTCAAATATTTAATCACTGGTAGCAGTGATGGGACGCGGGTGGCGCTGTGGGTTAAACCACAGAGCCTAGGACTTGCTGATCGCATGCTCGGCGGTTCGAATCCCCGCGGTGGGGTGCGTTCCCATTGCTTGGTCCCAGCGCCTGCCAACCTAGCAGTTCGAAAGCACCCCCAGGTGCAAGTAGATAAATAGGGACCGCTTACTAGCGGGAAGGTAAACGGCGTTTCCGTGTGCAGCTCTGGCTCGCCAGAGCAGCTTCGTCACGCTGGCCACGTGACCTGGAAGTGTCTGCGGACAGCGCTGGCTCCCGGCCTATAGAGTGAGATGAGCGCACAACCCTAGAGTCTGCCAAGACTGGCCCGTACGGGCAGGGGTACCTTTACCTTTACCTTTAGCAGTGATGGTGAGAAGCACGTAAGAAATAACAGATTCTCGAAGCCAGGGGTGAAAGTTGCCCTCTCTATAAGGCTCTCAGGAATCCATACTGTTTTTTGGGAGAGTTGCATGTCTGGAATGTAGAATCACTTGCCCAGATGAAGGAGCAATGTATCTGCATGTTCATGCAACTAGGCCTTAGTTTGAGTCAAAGCTCATCATCAGGGATTATCCTTGAATCTTGTTTCCGATACAGCCTCCCCTTTCCTAGAACATGCAAAGTGACCATGTCAGAACCGGCTACGGATAACTTTGCCACTGACTGCAAATTTCCCCCTTCTTTTTTTTCTTCAAATAATATTTATTATTTTCAATAGATAAACATAATTTTAAAAAATTAACAGTAATAAAAACAAACAGAGAATAAAACAGAAGAAAGAAAAAAGAAAAAAGATACATACAACATATTACCACTTAATTAATTAAAATTAAGTACCATCCGTCTTCATAGACATAGTTTTTGACTTCCTCGAATCTCTTCCATCTGAATTTCTTAGTAATTATATGTAGCAGTTTCCAATATCAGTATTTCAAAAGACCATATCACAGTCCTAATCATATGACATAACTTTCCTTATCTTACATTTTCTTATTTATAGATTTAAATCCAGATTAATCCTAGGCCTAACAGTTTCTTTCAAGTGGTTACATATCTTTAATATTACAATATTTATTCAAAGTCTTTAAATTTCTTCCAGTTAGATTTCCCTCTTCTTTCCTCTCAGACTTCGTTTCATCTACCATTCTACTCAGACAAAGAATTCTGCAGGACCCAGAAGCTGGCACACTGTGGGTGACATTGAAGCTGACCGGATAAAGCTATTATTGCCCTGTTTTTGGAAGCTAAGAAATAGGTTCTCTTCTGAGCAGAGATTGGGGTGAAATGTGGTCAGCGAGAACCCAACTAACCCACGCTTTCCCAAGCAGTGAAAATCTGAAACGCAGCGAGCCTTTGAAAAAATAATCATACTTCTCTGAATTTTGCAATGCCAGAAATCTCCCACCAAGGATGCGTACGAAAATTGCAATTATTCGAGGAAAGAAAGTGTGTACAAAAGGAAGCTGTGGAAATAATGTAAGAGAGATACGTGCGAGGGGCAAGTGTGTGGAAAAGGCTTATATCCTGGAAAACGTCATGAGAAATGAAACATACTAGGAGAAACAGCTTGCAGAAAAATGTTTATCTCTCATAGAATTATAGAATTGCAGAGTTGGGAGGACCACGAGGGTCAACTATTGCACCCCCCCTGCAATCTTTTTGCCCCGATGTGGGGCTCAAACCCACAATCCTGAGATTAAGTGTCTAATGTTTAGATGAGCTGAAATGAGCACTAAAATACAGATAGAATTAGCCACGAGTACTTTTTTAAAATTACTTTTTAAAAAAGGGGGACACGGGTGGCACTGTGGGTTAAACCACAGAGCCTAGGACTTGCTGATCAGAAGGTTGGCGGTTCGAATCCCCGCGACGGGGTGAGCTCCCGTTGCTTGGTACCTGCTCCTGCCAACCTAGCAGTTCAAAAGCACGTCAAAGTGCAAGTAGATAAATAGGTACCGCTCTGGCGGGAAGGTAAACAGCGTTTCTGTGCGCTGCTCTGGTTCGCCAGAAGCGGCTTGGTCATGCTGGCCACATGACCCGGAAGCTGTACGCCGGCTCCATCGGCCAGTAAAGCGAGATGAGCGTCGCAATCCCAGAGTCGGCCACGACTGGACCTAATGGTCAGGGGTCCCTTTACCTTTACTTTTTTAAAAATCACAAACTGATACTGAAAACTGAAGGTTGAGCAACCAAAGCTGACAGGCGTGACCATCCTTACTCCTGAGCATGCGCAGAGTGCCTGACCCCACCACCAGACCCCTAAGTTGCCACCAACGCCTTGCATACCACGTTGGGAGCAAATATCTTCTCTGGAGCACCCATTGGGAAGCCCCTGATTCAGAGCTTTCAAAAAAAGCGAAAACCTTTAGACAATTTATCTGTATTATCTTAATAAATTAAGTGTCAGCTGGGGGGGGGGTTCAATGGGGCAGTCAGAAGGGGGCAAACTTCCCAAAAGTGGGACAAAAGCGGAGCTAGGAACCAGGCGTGCTTTGGAGATGGAGATTTGGGAGTTGTGCCCAACCAGGTTTTGCTCAAAAGCTGAAATTAACGGATCTTGGCTCGTCCTCTCCATTGCTTTGCATGGGTCTACTCTAGGTAGAGCTAACTTTGCAGTCAACCCTTGTTCACCCATGAGGTTCTGCTCTGTCCCTTTACTGGAATATCCATTGGCTTGTGGGGGCGAGGAGGACAGCTAATCCCGGCTAAAATCCACAAATTGAGTCTGCCAGATTTAGCCCTCCAGACTTTTTAGGTGGGTGGGGGTGCCTGTTATGTCTGCCTGGCCACAGAAAGTTTCTCCCACAGACAGGGAGAAATGACTCTCTTCTTCTCCCCACCACCAGCAGCCGCCCCCACTTTGTCTGTAGCCTTTAATTAGTCATTTGCTAAAAGGGTCAGTCTCTGCATTTACGGATTATTATTATTTTGACTCGGCCAGTCTCACGCTCCACCAGCAGATGAAAGCCGCTCTGACAAGGCCCCAAATGAGCCCTGACTCAATTTATTGTCACCCCCAGGGGAAATGCAAGGGCGCTGGCCCAAGACCTCACTCAGCAGCCTTCCCTCGGGGTATCGGTTATTCAGCGCCAAGACAGGGCAACAAGAAAGCGATATTATTATTATTATTATTATTACGCGTCTCATTTCTCCCTCTCTGATTAAAACACACACACTGGGGTAAAGTGAAAACAACGTAACAAAAATGCATGATTACTACGGAAAGTTGCTTTGCAAAAAAAGAAGCGTGCATCGTTAATATTTTTATTTGTTTGTTTTTAAAAATCTGCATACTGCTGTACCCATAAAAAGATATGAAGGAGTTTTACAGCGACAAAAACACAAGCCACACAATAAAAAAGCTTTTAAAAAAAATTGTGGAAGGACGTACTGCCTGCATAGGCTTGGTACGTTTCCAGCGGGCATTTAACATGTTGAAATGGAAGGTGCCTGCATAATCTCTAGTGGCAGAGAGTTCCACAGGACTGGGCCAGCGGCACAAAAGGATTCTTGTTATCCAATGAGCTTCACCAGCTTAGAGAACGACCAGCGACACTCCTGCGGATAATCTCAGGGTTGGAGCTGGAATGGATAAGGGTTCAGGCAATCCCTCAGGTACCCCAGGCATAAGTTGTTCAGAACTTTGCAAATTAATTGAAGAACCTCGAACCTCACTCCATAGCAGATGAGCGGCCAGCTTCGGAAATTCAGCTGGAGTTTCTGTAGCAGCCTTAAGGGCGGCCCCAAACAGAGCACATTGTAGCAATCTAGTCTTGAGGTGATCAACACATAGACACGAATCTGGCAAGAGGCATCCTGTGAGTTGTGATACATAAGTAGCAGTCAAGTACAACATTCCTTGTTTTCCTAGAGTGGACATGCGGGAGAATGTTTGGTCCAGCCAGTCGAAAACTTCCTGTTTCCTCCTTGCTGGAGCATCCTTCCTTTTGCATGTGATGAGAGGTGGACTCTGGTCCATGGGGTCACGAAGAGTCGGACACGTCGAAACGACTAAACAACAACAGAGGTGGGCGTGACCTTACCTGTCCAGGTAACAAAAGGGCAAGTCACGCAGCACACCTTCTCTCGTTGACTTCCTCCATCGTTGGAGCAGCAGCTTTTAGCTAGAATTGCTCTGCTGGATGTCAGCCAACAGCTTTGAGAACGCTGTCCAACCATCTCGTCTTCTATCGTCCCCTTCTCCTTGCGCCCTCCATCTTTCCCAACATCAGGGTCTTTTCCAGGGAGTCTTCTCTTCTCATGAGGTGGCCAAAGTATTGGAGCCTCAGCTTCAGGATCTGTCCTTCCAGTGAGCACTCAGGGCTGATTTCCTTCAGAATGGAGAGGTCTGATCTTCTTGCAGTCTTGCAGTCCATGGAGTCTCCTCCAGCACCAGAATTCAAAAGCATCCATTCTTCGGCCATCAGCCTTCTTGATGGTCCAGCTCTCACCCAAAGTTGGCTTTGGGTGCATGCAAAAGTGGGTGGCTCTTCAGCTCAGGCAGCAAAATGTCCTAGGCCTCCCCTGATGCAGGCTGAGTTTGGAAAAGGATAATTTTGCAAGCCCTGATGGAATTCTCTTGTCCCTGAGGTGACCCTCGCTTCGAGGGTTTCCAAAAAAATCCCGGGATTGAGAAAAAGATGGGGAGCAGAATCTCCTCCACCCTTTGGAACGGCAAACTCCAGTTTTAGTTTTTTTTAAAAAAAAAACACACACACGCACAGCCTTTTCCTGGCTCTAGCGCTGACCGAGGTGCTGTGGATTTTGGACGCCAGGTTAATGCCCTTTTGAGCACCTCTGCGCATAAAGGCCGGACTGTTCGTAACACTCTTGCAGAGGAAGGAAAACATGTGCCGTCCCCAGGAACAGAAGACAACTGTGCAGGCTCCTTCGCTTTAAAAATTAAAAAATGCACAGAGGTCCAGGAATTTTGGACGGAAAAAGGCAGCTGCCTCCCCACCTTTTGGAAACAGGATCTAGAAAGACTTCGCTCTTGTGGCGACAAGGAGAAGACTTTGCTGCCCATTGACGACCCGCAAGATTAAATCTACACAGAGTCTCCGTAAATTGCTTCTGAAGTTCAGCCAACGCTCTTTTTTGCCCTTTGGGTTTCAGCAAATGTTACCTCAAACAGCTCAATAAGGTCTACACTGACTGGCAGCAGCCACTGCAGGGTTTTGGGCAAGGAGCATTCACAGCCCTGCCTGGAGATGTGGCTGGGGATTGAGCCTGGGGAACTCCATGCCACTGAGCCACAGTCCTTCCTTAAAAATAAAGTAAGATTCTAGTCCTCATGTTGGTGTTTAGCCTTTTAGTCGTGTCCGACTCTTCTTGGACCAGAGCGCGCCAGGCACTCCTGTCTTCCACTGCCTCTTGCAGTTTGGTCAAACTCATGCTGGTAGCTTCGAGAACACTGTCCCACCATCTCATCCTCTGTCGTCCCCTTCTCCTTGTGCCCTCCATCTTTCCCAACATCAGGGTCTTTTCCAGGGAGTCTTCTCTTCTCAGGAGGTGGCCAAAGTCTTGGAGCCTCAGCTTCAGGATCTGTCCTTCCAGTGAGCACTCAGGGCTGACTTCCTTCAGAATGGAGAGGTTTGATCTTCTTGCAGTCCATGGGACTCTCAAGAGTCTCCTCCAAGCACCATAATTCAAAAGCATCCATTCTTCGGCGACCAGCCTTCTTGATGGTCCAGCTTTCACTTCCATACATCACTGCTGGGAAAACCAGAGTTCCTCATGGAAACCATAGTCCTCATGGAAGACACCAGAAGAGCCCTCGCTGGATCAGGCCGAAGCCCATTCCCTCCAGGGTCCTGTTCTCACAATGGCCACCCGGATGCCTCCGTGGTGGAAAGCTTGCAAGCCAGACTTGAGCTCAGTAGCGCTCTTCTTCCAAGACACCTGCTCCTAGGCCAGCTCAGAATCACCCGCAGGCCACTGAGGTTTCCGGGGTTTTTCGTGAACTAGCAATTGCTTGGTTACCCACGTGCGCCGCAGGCTGTGTGATCTGAAAGCTCTCAATCTCTCCCCTACCCCGTCATCGCCCCAAGAACCAACAGATGCCGGCAGAAGACACCCCTCTAGCCATAATCACAAGTCTGAGCTGCCAAACAACCCCATCCACTAGCCCCAAATATTTGATTGTGGCGCAGGAGGAGGAATGGGGTGCCTGGAAGGGGCGGTTATGTTATGATTAGAGAGTGGAGTTGATATAGATGTATTTTTTTAAGAAAAAAAGTAAAACATTGCTCTGGGTTTCGGAACAGGGCAGCTCAGTAAGGGATGACTTCAATGTGGGAGAGGCAGTAAATGTCTGCGAATAACCCCAGTTCTGGGGAAAACAGAAGTGGGGACAGAGATTGTGTTTGTGGGCTTCCAAAGAGGTTGGTGCTGGGCTGCTTTTATATATATATATATATACATTTTTAATGGGACACGGGTGACGCTGTGGGTTAAACCACAGAGCCTAGGACTTGCCAATCAGAAGGTCAGCGGTTCAAATCCCCGCGACAGAGTGAGCTCCCGTTGCTCGGTCCCTGCTCCTGCCAACCTAGCAGTTTGAAAGCACATCAAAGTGCAAGTAGATAAATAGGTACCGCTCCGGCGGGAAGGTAAACGGCGTTTCCGTGCGCTGCTCTGGTTTGCCAGAAGCGGCTTAGTCCTGCTGGCCACATGACCCGGAAGCTGTACGCCGGCTCCCTCGGCCAGTAAAGCGAGATGAGTGCTGCAACCCCAGAGTCGTCTGCGACTGGACCTAATGGTCAGGGGTCCCTTTACCTTTACTACATTTTTATTAATTTTTTAAACATATTATTTCCAGCATTCATACAACTTAACTTCTCTTCCTATACAATATTTTTGGACTTCCATCAATGCCTCTGGTCACTTCCCATTATTTAATCACATATTATGCATTTCTTAATTTCATATTGCCTTTAGTCTCCTTAACTAATAATTTTCCTCATTGTCTTTTTTGCAATATTCCAAACAATTTACCTTACAAAACTTCTTGCAAACCTACTAGCGTAATCTGTTCATCGCAATTACTTTTCAAATAGTCCGTAAATTTACTCCAATCTTCTGAGAATCTCTGGTCCTGCAGGTTTGGAATTCTTCCTGTTAGTTTATCTAATTCTGCATAGTCCATCAGTTTCATCCTCCATTTTCCTTTCGTTGGTAGTTCTTCCTGCTGGGTGCTGGGCTACTTAGGCCCCTTTGGACCTGATCCAGCCCCCAGGATCTTCTGGCGTTCCTATAGAGCCTCCATGTGCAGTGGCAGTCTATCGTCTATCTGGATTCCTAGGTTCTAAGGGCTACATCTGACCCACTGGGTTCACAGGTGGAGAGAGAGAGCATTGCTTTCTGTCATCAGGAAAAAATGGGGAGGAGGAAGGAACGATTCCCACAAAAACAGAGTGAGAGAGACTTTCCTTTTATGGAACAGTATTAATAATATTTATAATACCAGGACTTAAAAGATTACAGCCGATATATACAGAAAGAACAAGAAAAGCAGCAGAGGCTGTCTCAGGGGAGACGGGGAGAGGAGAGACGGTCGTGGGTTCCACCCCTATGGCACCCCCTGGGTGAAACCCTGGAGAGAGTAGCTGCCAGTCAGTGTAGGCAGCACTGCATTAGATGGACCCCAACGGTCTGGCTCAGGGTAAGGCAGCTTTCCTCTGTTCCAGTGTTCCCAGAAGCCTTCTTTGTGGATAGGAGTTGGGCCCTGGTGATATCTGGGGAGCCACGAATCACACGCACCCCAGAAAGGCAGGAGACTATCCTGGTAGACAGCGGCCTGCCTTTGGGGCTTCACTGCAGCTCCCCTCAATTGCTGTGAGAAGAACAGGTTTAATTGCCCTGCGGTCCTGTCCCCCCAATTTACTCCGTCTTCGGGGTGCATAGGAAGCATCAGACCCTTGTTCCTCTAGCTTTGTCCGCACGGACTGGCAGCAGCTCCCCAGGGCTCCCGGCAAAGGGGCTTTCCTAGCCCTACCTGAAGATGCCATGTCAGGGATCGAACCCGGGACCTTCTGCATGCGAAGCAGGTGTTCTGTGACTAGCTTTAAAAGAATACAGCGGAACCTTGGTTCTCAAACGCCTTGGTACTCAAACAACTTGGAGCCCAAACACTGCAAACCAAACTTGGAAGTAAGTGTTTTGGTTTGCGAACTTTTTTCAAAAGCCGAACGTGCTCCGTTTTGAGTGGTACGCTTCAAATTTGAGAGCCACACTTCCGTTTTGAGTTGCCACACTTCAGTTTTGAGTGTTACGTTGAGGTCTGTCTGTTTTTGCAGCTCTTTTTTGTTTTGTTTTTGCAACTGTGTGGAACCCAGTTCAGCTACTGATTGATTGATTGTGTGACTCCAGTACATTGTTTATTGCTTTCGTTTTACGGATCAATGCTCCCATTAGATAGTAAAATTCATGTTAAATTGCTGTTTTAGGGGTTGCTTTTAAAAGTCTGGAACATATTAATCCATTTTGCATTACTTTCTATGGGAAAGTGCGCCTTGGTTTTGGAACGCTTTGGTTTTGGAACAGACTTCCGGAACGGATTAAGTTTGAGGACCAAGATTCCAGTCCTCATGGTCCTGAATCTAGGGTTGACTTTGGAAGGGTCAGTGTGCTGGTCCTGGGGGTTAACCGAGAGGCGAGGTCCGAGTCCAGTCCCAGGTCGATGGTGCGGTATGGAGGCTGTCCGTCAAAGCTGTAGCTGGGTCCAAGGCAGGGAGTCGGGTGAGGTCAGGAACTCTGGCAGAAGAGCAGGACAGGGTGCAGGCAGGAACAGGCTAGCAACAACATTGCTCCCGCAACCTGGGACTGGGGCTGGCTGGCTTTTATCTGCCCCGAGGCATAGGGCGGCCCCGGTCCACAGGTGACTTGCCTCTCCTGGCCTGGAGGCGAGCCCTCCTCCTGCAGGAACTTAGTTCCCTCCGCCTCTGTGCCCTGAGCATCTGAAGCTCAGGAGAGGCTGGAGGGTTACCGGACCCAGAGGCAACCTCAGCTTCCCCTGACGGGGCTGAGAGTGGAGCACCTGCAGGCAATGGGTCCTCCATCACCTCAGGAGCCAGAGCAGACTCAGCTGGTGCCTGCACCTGAGGATCCAGCACAGGTGAGGACCCTTCAGGCTCAGGCCCCAGCCCCGGCTCAGCTGGTTCTGGAGGCGGGGACTCCTGCGCAGGCTGGATTCCTCAGGTTCAACCTCTGAGTCCGAATCCCAGGCCATCACAGTCAGTCTCTTGGTCCATCTAGCTCAATATTGTCTGCACAGATTGGCAGTGACTTTCCGGGGTTTCAGGAACAGGGGACAATTCCCAGCCCTACCTGAAAATACCACGGGGGACTGGAACCCGGGGCTTTCTCCATGCAAGGCAGCTGTTCCAAAACTGATCTCTGGCCCTCTTGCTAGAAGCTGGCCGTAGTCCAAGCTTCCCATCCAACTGCTCTTGGGGTGGTCCTAAATATTACGCTTTCTATTTTCTCCGAACATTTGCTGGCTCCCAAAATAATCAAGCTCTTTTGTCCAATGCAAGTAATTCCTGGTGCTTAATTTCCAGAAGGAAAAATGAGGATATTTGGATACTTCTGGAAACATCGCTCTCTGGTCTGAAAGGCCTCCCCGACTCATCTAAATCCTAACATATGAAGACCTGGTGAGCAGTTGATTAAGGGTAATAATGCACTCTGCACATGCTCATGGGTGGTCACCTCATTCCATAGGCTGAAGATTTGGTACTGGGGAGGGATGCTAGAGGTTCAGCCTTGGGGAGATGTCTCAGTAATTAAGCCCCAAGACCTTCCCCTCCATCTCCTGTTTTATTTTAAATACACACTAAAAACAACAAAAACCCTTTTTGGTGTCTGTGACTCACTCTATCCCTATTTCCTTTGCTACGGAACAGGAAAGCAACCAGGACAAAAATGTTCTAAGATTAGCCCACGAAATACGCACAGAAACCTCAGTGGGTGTACAATTTGTCTCCAGCGAGATAACAGGATCTGTTTTATCAGCCGGACTTCGCTTCCGACCTCCCGGTCTTCCCACTGGCTCAGAGTTCCTGGGATGCTCCTGCAGGGATCCTATGGGAAGCGAATGACCTCACCCTTTGGCTAAAATAAGGCTGGCGGGGGAAAACGCTCTGCACGTGCTCAGGTACCCCTTATCCTTTCAGTTTATTATGACTGTTTAATAAATTTGTTAGTCACTCCATCATGTGCAAGGTGACTTATAATCAAAAGGAAAAAGGGGGAGAAAGGGGGGGGAACTACAACATAAATACCGTATTTTTTGCTCTATAAGACTCACTTTTTCCCTCCTAAAAAGTAAGGGGAAATGTGTGTGCGTCTTATGGAGCGAATGCAGGCTGCACAGCTATCCCAGAAGCCAGAACAGCAAGAGGGATCGCTGCTTTCACTGCGCAGCGATCCCTCTTGCTGTTCTGGCTTCTGAGATTCAGAATATTTTTTTTTTCTTGTTTTCCTCCTCCAAAAACTAGGTGCGTCTTGTGGTCTGGTGCATCTTATAGAGCGAAAAATACGGTATATTAAAACCAAGGAGAGAAAAATATGTTGAAAACACTGCACCCATTTTTAAAAGACCACAGATAGTTAGAGGCTAAAGGCCTGGTGTTTTAGAGGAAAGGTTTATTTTTGGGGGGAGGTTTTCTGACATTTCCCCCTTCCCCACACAGGTGTGTGGCAGGCAGAAATCCAACAGGTGATGCTTTTCAGATGGAGAGATGCAATAATGAGTGGGGTGGTGGTGGAGACAGATAACGTCTCACTTGTTGAACCTCTTTTACAAGAAGACTTGTAAATATTTTGCAACCAATCTCAGCTGGTTGTTTTTGACTAGGGTTTCATCCATCTCATTTACAGTATTAGGTTTCGTTTTTCATTATTTTATTACTGCTGCCAGCCGCCTAATTCGGTGGCAAGGCCACATTTAACAGGCGGGCTGCATGCACAACATATATTTAATGCAAAAAGCTCCCCTGCAAAGAATCCTGGGAACTGTAGTTCGCCCCTCGCAGCACCCTTAACGAACTACACTTCCCACAATAATTGGGTGGGTGGATCTGCTTTAAATGTGCAGCCACACTCAAACAGATGAATAAGTCCACAGGTTGTCTTGGCTGTATCAGGGAGAAGAAGCACCCCTGTTTAGCACAGTGACATCAAAGCTTCAGTGGTGCCTATGTTGTTCCCTAGGTCCAAATATCCGCCCGTTTTTTTTTAAAAAAAAAGTGTTAAAGGCAAAAGAGCCCTTGCCCAGAGAACAGAGGTAGTGTTAGGTATCACAAGCAGAAATTCAGCCCATGAGGCTCCCTCTGGCCTGCCATTTTGTTGTTGTTGTTTAGTCGTTTAGTTGTGTCCGACTCTTCGTGACCCCCCTGGACCAGAGCACGCCAGGCACTCCTGTCTTCCACTGCCTCCCGCAGTTTAGTCAAACTCATGCTGGTCTCTTCGAGAACACTGTCCCACCATCTCGTCCTCTGTCGTCCCCTTCTCCTTGCGCCCTCCATCTTTCCCAACATCAGGGTCTTTTCCAGGGAGTCTTCTCTTCTCATGAGGTGGCCAAAGTCTTGGAGCCTCAGCTTCAGGATCTGTCCTTCCAGTGAGCACTCAGGGCTGATTTCCTTCAGAATGGAGAGGTTTGATCTTCTTGCAGTCCATGGGACTCTCAAGAGTCTCCTCCAGCACCAGAATTCAAAAGCATCCATGCTTCGGTGATCAGCCTTCTTTATGGTCCAGCTCTCATTTCCATACATCACTACTGGGAAAACCATAGCTTGAACTATATGGACCTTTGTTGGCAAGGTGATGTCTCTGCTTTTTAAGATGCTGTCTAGGTTTGTCATTGCTTTTCTCCCAAGAAGCAGGCGTCTTTTAATTTCGTGGCTGCTGTCACCATCTGCAGTGATCATGGAGCCCAAGAAAGTAAAATCTCTCACTGCCTCCATTTCTTCCCCTACTGTTTGCCAGGAGGTGATGGGACCAGTGGCCATGATCTTAGGTTTTTTTTTTATGTTGAGTTTCAGACCATATTTTGTGCTCTCCTCTTTCACCCTCATTAAAAGGTTCTTTAATTCCTCCTCACTTTCTGCCATCAAGGTTGTGTCATCTGCATATCTGAGGTTGTTGATATTTCTTTCAGCAATCTTAATTCTGGCTAGGGATTCATCCAGCCCAGCCTTTCTCATGATTAATTCTGCATATAAGTTAAATAAGAACATAAAAATCACAGAACAGAATCGTAGAATTGTAGAGTTGGTACACCAGGGGGTCATCTATTCCAACCCCCTGCAATGCAGGAATCTCAGCTAAAGTGTCCATGATCGATGGCTGTCCAACCTCTGCTTAAAAACCTCCAAGGAAGTATAGCCTGCTGGATCAGGTCAACGGCCCATCAAGTCCGGCTTCCTTTTCAGACAGTGGTTCAAAAATACCCCATAGTACCTCGGGATGTAGATAGACTGCCTCTGGACCTGGAGGTTCCATTAGAACACTGAAAGAGCTTGGTTGCTGGATCAGGCCAAAGGGGACCCAGCCTAGCCCAGCATCCTGTTCTCACAGTGGCCAACCCTCAAGCAAGACCTAAGCACAGGATCACTCTCTCTTCTCCCAGTTCCTGGCAACTGGTCTTCAGACGCATTGCTGCCTCTGAGCGTGGAGGCAGAACATAGCCATCGGGGCTAGTAGCTATCGATAGCCCTTCTCCTCCTCCGTGAATTTGCCCAATCCTCTTTTAAAGCCATCTGGGCTGGTGGCCATCGTTGTTTCCTGTGGCAGGGAGTTCCACTGTTTAACTATGTTTTGGGCGAAGAGGTCATTTCTTTCCGTCGTCCTGCCTCTTCCAACATTCAGCTGCGTTGGACGTCCCTCAGTTCCGGTGTTACGAAAGCGGGAGAAAAACTTTTCCCTACCTGCTTTCTCCACACCATAAAGTGGTACCTCTGGTTAAGAACTTAATTTGTTCCAGAGGTCCGTTCTTAACCTGAAACTGTTCTTAACCTGAAGCACCACTTTAGCTAATAGGGCCTCCCGCTGCCCCTGCGCGATTTCTGTTCTCATCCTAAAGCAAAGTTCTTAACCCGAGGTACTATTTCCGGGTTAGCGGAGTCTGTAACCTGAAGCATCTGTAAACCGAGGTACCACCGTACAGTGGTACCTTGGGTTAAGTACTTAATTCGTTCTGGAGGTCTGTTCTTAACCTGAAACTGTTCTTAACCTGAAGCACCACTTTAGCTAATGGGGCCTCCTGCTGCAACCACGCCAGCGGAGCATGATTTCTGTTCTCATCCTGAAGCAAAGTTCTTAACCTGAAGCACTATTTCTGGGTTAGCGGAGTCTGTAACCTGAAGCATATGTAACCTGAAGCGTCTGTAATCTGAGGTACCACTGTATATGAATATCTATCATGCCCCCTCTTAACTTGTCTGCCCTCTAAAAAAGCACCCAAATGATGTCACCTTCAACCCCAGGAGTCTTTCTTGAGGTGTGTTTATATTTTTCCAATTCAGGAAGAAAAATCATGCCCGGCCTGCTCTAGATTCCCTCGTGCCCTGATAACCTCGCCAAATCCCCGGCAACCGAGGCAACGTCAGGCTTGCCAGAGGGGAACCCCTGGATCGTTTGAGGACAGGTCATGGATCCACCAGATCTTATCAAAACCAGCAGGCCTCGCCGCCTGCCCCTACGAAACCTCGGTCTGCTTTCGACCTTCCCGTTGAAGCGAATTGAAAGTGAGCCTTGGCAACTGCCTCCCCCGCTCCCGCCGCCTCGTCTATCTTTAGAAAATTAAGCGGTGACCTACAAAAGGCTAATTCATCGGATCATTAGCGTCGCAATCCCTGGCATGCTGAGGGAGGGCGGTTCTGGAAGAGAGAGATTTGTTTGGCGGTAGATCCAGGGGCAGATGAAGGAGAGCCTGCCTTGAACGTGGCGCACGGTTAACGTGTGGAACTCCTTGCCACAGGATGGTGGCCGCCAGCATCTGGACCGGTTTAAAATGGGATCGGATGAATTCGTGAAGGAGGAGAAGCAGCTATTTGCGATGACGGGACTCCCATGTTCAGATGGAACCTCCATGTTTTGAAGGGCAGACCCTCCGAGTGTCCCTATTTTCCAGGGGCAGTTCTGGATTTACAGAAGCCATCCCGGTTTCTGATTTGATTCTGGAACATCTGGCTTTTCCTTAGGACATCCCTATTTTCATTGGGGAAATGTTGGGAGGGTACAGAGTTATGTAAACTGTGACCCAAGAATATAGGTAACTTTGCAACCTTCAGAAGAAGGCATTCCGGTATAGGGAAGTTTTAAAATGTTAAAACTTTTATTGTGTTGTTATATAAATTGGAACCTGCCCAGAGTGGCTGGGGGAACCCATTCAGCTGTGGAGGGTACAAATCATCATCATCAGTCCTTTTTTTCTGGGGGGACGCAGGGGTACGCATACCCCTAAACATTTTGTGAATCTAAGTTTGGCCTCATTGAGGGGCAGTACAGTGGATGCTTGGGTTGCGAACATGATCCGTGTGGGAAGCACATTTGCAACCCGCAGCATCCGCAACCCACAGAGCCGTGTCTGCGCATGCGCAGGTTGCGATTCGGCACTTCTGCGCACGTGCAAATCGCGATGTAGCGCTTCTGCGCATGCGCAATCACCGAAACCTGGAAGTAACCTGTTCCAGTACTTCCAGGTTTGGCACGGTGTAAAACCCGAAACCACGCAACCTGAAGTGTCTGTAACCTGAGGTATGACTGTATTTGAATATGAGTAGGAAAATGAGAGTAGCCCTAAACATTTTTTTAGGAAAAAAAGCACTGAAGATGATGATGATGATGATGATGGAATAGGGCTTTCCTATTTTCATCAGAGAATTGTTGAAGAGTAAAGGTAAAGGTAAAGGGACCCCTGACCATTAGGTCCAGTCGCGGACGACTCTGGGGTTGCGGCACTCATCTCGCTTTATTGGCTGAGGGAGCCAGCGTACAGCTTCTGGGTCATGTGGCCAGCAGGGCTAAGCCGCTTCTGGCGAACCAGAGCAGCGCACGGAAATGCCGTTTACCTTCCCACCAGAGCGGTACCTATTTATTTACTTGAACTTTGACCTGCTTTTGAACTGCTAGGTGGGCAGGAGCAGGGACCGAGCAACGGGAGCTCACCCTGTTGCGGGGATTCGAACCGCCGACCTTCTGATCAGCAAGCCCTAGGCTCTGTGGTTTAACCCACAGCGCCACCCACATCCCATTGTTGGAGGGTATGAAGGGGTAATTTACCCCTTAACACCATACGCTGAAGGGGCAAATTGAAGGCAGGAGCTATTGCGCCTGGTTTTCCTGGACTCATCTCACCAGCCAGCATAGAAAGCAGGATGAAACAGACCTTTAGTTTGCCCCCAGAAAGACAAACCTTTTCCCCATCCTATAATTGCTTCCAGAGCATCCGTGGCTACAAAAGCTCCCTTCGTATCGTATTGTTGAGAACATCCGCACCAGCTTTCTTAATAAACACCTCATTGGAAAATGGGTTGCATTTCCAATAAAAACGAGGATCAAAGCGGATTGAGTTCTATTGTTATCGTAAGGACATTGCGAGGAGGCTGAGGGCTGAAAGGTATTTAATTCCTACTTGCCATCATTTCCAGGAGATTCTCTCTCTCTCTCTCTCTCTCTCTCTCTTGTCTTGGAATAAACTTATTTGCTGCAAGAACCTTTTAGTGAAGGTGGAAGCTGATCGCAAGAAAGGCAGGATCAGATTTCGGAATCAGAAAGACAATTTTCTGCTAAGCCAGGATTTTTCCTGGCTTAAGCAGAAATTCACCCTCTGGCCTTAAAATGTAAGATGTAAAGTCAGAGGGATGTTTTGCTGACTGTTTTCATTATTATTTCGCTTTGCACTGAGAGATGCACTTGTGGTTTTTTGCTTTTTCTAAAGGTAACTTTTGTGGGCAGAGGGAGGGCAGTTTTGATTACACATGCACACAGGTCCTTGCGATCTTTAAAGGGCAGCTGTATTTCCTGTGTACTCTGTACATGCTCAGATGCAGCTCCCCCTCTAGGGCCTTTTCTTGAATGCACTGGGATCTGCAGGAGAGCTTGCTGTAGGTTGACAGCGCTCTGCACATGCTAAGAGTGCCAGGGTTTTCCTACCTCCCTTTTTTGTTTTTTTGTTTTAACTAGTGGTCATTTTATTTTTATTTTTTAAAACAACAACAACGAACTGGCAAATTCCAGACCCTCTAAGTGTCCCTATTTTCCAGGAACAGTCCTGGATTTACAGATTTACAGTCCCGGTTTCTGATTTGATCCCCAAAATGTCTTTACTTAGGACATCCCTATCTTCATCGGAGAAATGTTAGAGGCTATGGTAGGACGTCCCTGTTTTCATCGGAGAAATATTCGAATATATGGTGTGTACCTCCCCAGCCAAGGAGATAAGTAACTATACAACCTTTAGAAGACATCTGAAGGCAGCCTTGTGGAGGGAAGTTTTTAAAAAATGCTTAATGTTTTATTATGTTTTTATATACGTTGGAAGCCACCCAGAGTGGTAGCCGTGTTGGTCTGATGCAGTCAAAATATATTTAAAAAATTAAAGAATTGTCCAGTAGCACCTTAGAGACCAACTACCATATTTTTCGCTCTATAAGACGCACCAGCCCACAAGACGCACCTAGTTTTTGGAGGAGGAAAACAAGAAAAAAAATATTCTGAATCTCAGAAGCCAAAACAACAAGAGGGATCACTGCGCAGTGAAAGCAGCAATCCCTCTTGCTGTTCTGGCTTCTGGGATAGCTGCACAGCCTGCATTCACTCCATAAGACGCACACACATTTCCCCTTACTTTTTAGGAGGGGAAAAGTGAGTCTTATAGAGCAAAAAATACGGTAAGTTTGTTCTTGGTATAAGCTTTTGTGTGCATGCAGAAAGCTTATACCAAGAACAAACATAGTTGGTCGCTAAGGTGCTACTGGACATTTTTTAATTTATTAATATATTTTGAGATGGGTGGGGTATTATTATTATTTTATTTTTATTATTATTATGGAATAGGGCATGACCCTATTTTCTTTGGAGAAATGTTGGAGGGTATGAAATCCTGTTCCTTTCAGTAAGAACCCAGTGCAGACTCAAAAACATTTCCCCCCGTAATTGCTGATTGATACATAAAAGCACTTGATATGGGCAAGAACTATGGGAAAACTGGATTTTTAAGCATATATGTGTGTATAATTATTCCATGTGAAAAATTATTCCTCTGAAAAGCTATTGCTTAGCTTTGAGGAACACATGGAAAGCTTTGAGATGTCCCTAGTCCTACAACCTAGAAGGCTGGAAGACATCAGACCAACCGCCTGGGCGCGATGACAGCTCCTCAGACATCGCCTCTCTCAACACGGGCCGTCGGGCGCAAGAGCAGGCGGAAGGAACTGGTAGCGCAGAGGTGTTCTGGGGCGATAATTTGGGGTCTGGACCGAAGGAGGAAGGAAAGGGCATCATCTTTGAGAGCCTGTTGCTGACAGAACACCAAACTACCGCCAGCCAATTTGGAGCGAAGGGGCCTCCAGTTTGGACCAAAGCCCCCAAGCCAGTTATATGTATGTTTTACAATTTAATGTACTCATTTTCACATCCTTAAGATATCAATGACTTCCCTTCTCCTCTTTCCATGGTTCATTTTACATCTCATAAATCCCTGCATATTTTACAGAAACTATACCATTCAGTGATGGAGGCACGTCCGCAACCTGCAGCATTCGCATCCTGAAGCATACGCGCAGGCACAATTTGGCGCTTCTGCGCATGCGCAAAGAGCGATTTAGCGCTTCTGCGCATGCGCGAGCGGCAAAACCCAGAAGTAACCAGTTCCAGTACTTCTGGGTTTCCTGCAGTCTGTAACCCAAAAACATGTAACCTGAAGCGTCCGTAACATGAGGTATGACTTTATGTACCGTATTTTTCGCTCCATAAGGCGCACCGGACCATAAGGCGCACCTAGTTTTTAGAGGGGGAAATCAAGAAAAAAAAATCTTATTATGTCCGCTTCTTCCAGAGCTGCTGGGGCTGCCGGGGGAAGCCCGGGTTCCCCCCCCCCCAGCCCCAAAGAGCAAAGAAACCAAGACAGCGATCGGGATCCATCCCGCTGGCTGTCTTAGCTTCCTCTTTAGCCATGCACAACCTCTCCAGCCGGGAGAGGCTGCCCGTGGCTATGGCTTCTTTAGCCCCACACAGCTCCAGGGTTTTCACGGCTCCAGAGCTCTCAGTCCCGGCTCAATTTGGGTCATGGGGGGGCCAGCGGTTCCCCCAGTTGACACGCCAGGCGTCCCTGGTTCCCCCTCGGCAGTGGCAGCAGCAGCCCGGAGCCAGCCTGGTAGCACAGTTGACTCTGGCTGGCTTCAGGAGCTGCTCTCTGCTGTGGCGCCCGCCATTTTGCCTCCCCATATGATGTGTCTTGTGCCGTTGAACCAATCACACAACATTCATTCCCTACTAATAAATCTACAACACTTAAAATATAAATCCGGGGACATGAAATGAAATCCGGGGACATTCTGGGGACGGATTTTGTCCGGGGACAGATTTATAAATCCGGGGACTGTCCCTGGGAAACGGGGACGTCTGGTAACCATACATTATACAAGGGATGTTGTACTTGACTGCCTCTCATGGATCACACGCCACAAAAGTATCTGTCAGGGGCTCAGGAGCAGAGGGGCAGGAAAGGGAGGGATTAGAGACCGATGGGGAGGAATCCGAGGGAGAAGTTAGCGATGATAGCCGCCCGAGGTCTCTAAGTCTCTCCAGCGAATCGGAGGATTCACAGAAAGGGGCTCCCGTGGGCAGAGCTAGGGGGGTGCCAAAGGGAACACCCCAGGAAGGAGGGGCCAGAGGGGACTCAGAGAGCAGCAGCTGGAAATCGGGACCAGCTTCCCCACCAGAGAGCAGCAGCTGGAAATCGGGACCAGCTTCCCCACCGGAGAGCAGTAGGGGGGAGGAGTCCCAGGCATCGGCGCCAGGCAGCTCTCCGGCAGCGGAAGGACGTGAGTCGGGGTTGGCCACGCCTGCGTCAGAGAGCGAGGAAACGGTAGAAAGGAGGGTCGGAGACAGCGCGCGCGCGCCAAGTTCAAATGTACAAGAGGGTGGCGCAATGAGCAGCCCGGAAAGGGAGCCAGGTCCTAAAGCCCGCCGAAAGGAGGGGGAGGAGTCCGAGGGGTCTGCATCCGAAGCGTCCAGGCAGGAAGGGACCCCGGGGGGTGGTAGGACCCAGAGGCGAAAGGAGAGACGCAAGAGGTGGAGTAAGGCTAGAGTCTTAAACTGGTGTACAGGGGGCGGAGACTTAGATGGAGCTTCGCCGATCTAGGGTCTAGACGTAGAGACGCACGCTAGGGTTTGGAAATGGAAACTACATTTCAATAAAGACTTTTGTACAGTTCTACTGGCTAGCGTTGGTCCTCTGTGAGCTGGGACCTGGAGGCAGTCTCTGACAGTATCATTTATGATTAAGGAGGCATATGAACGGTAGGTCCCTCCAACTAATGCTATAATATGGGTTACGTGAAAATACAATCCATACACACCCATGCCCTTTCATTTTATTTTATTGTATTTTATGTTTATCGCATCTCTATTCATATGGTGTGCACATGATAGGAAAAGCAGGGAAATGAAGCGCAACCCGTTTTTGTTTGATCCAGTCCGTGTGTTGGCGATTGCCGCAGCGTTTCCTTATCCAAATATGTGGGAACATTTGTTAAACCTCAACAATATTTCTGCAGTACTCATGTTCCACGTCTGTGTCGATGCTGTATAATGCTTCTCTTCCGGTATCTTCCCTCTTCCATTTTCATACCCTAAAAATCCTCCTTTTCTTTTAAATTTAAAGCTTCAATAAACGTGATGCGAAACAAGCAAAAGGGACAAAACGACGCACGGATTTTTGGGGAGGCCAGTGTTCAGGGAAGTTTCTAATGTGTGAAATTTTAATGTATTTTTAATCTTTGTTGGAAGCCGCCCAGAGTGGCTGGGGAAACCCAGCCAGATGGGCGGGGTACTAATAAATTATTATGATTATGATTATGATTATTTAAAAGGAAGAAGAAGCTTGCTTTATATACATTGTAAAAACGAAATAAATAGAACAGTAACAACGTCAGATGAAAATCAAAATGAGGGAAACAGACGATGAAATGAGCACGTGGGATAAAATAACACGGCCCAAGTAAAGAATATTGGTGCTTTTGTCTTTAAAATGGTGGCTCTCTTGTATATGTAGTAAAGGAATGTCAAACAATATAGAAAGTGCCTGGATGTTCTATAGAAAGCGCCAGATTTTCCTGGACATTACTGCGAATTCAAAGGTGGAATTGAAGTCTGAGGGGAATCTTACACTTTGTCCTGGATCTTAGGAAGTCAAATTGCGGGGTTTTCTGTGTTTTTTGGCGTTTTTGTATTTTTTTAAAAAAAGTTCAATAACTTTGGGGTTTGTCTAAAAAAAGCTCAACAAGTTTTGGGGTGTCCTGGTTGTTTTTACTTTTTAAATAAGGCAGCCCTAGGTTCTTAAGTCCTTGCTGAAATCTCAAATTGTGCAATATTCCAGAGTGAGTGTTACCAAGCATCCAGTGTGAGATTTTTGGATTTTTCCCCCTGTTGAGTTGCAGTTGTGGTCATGAGGGCTTGACTCCACGCACTGTTCCCTGCCGGCACAGGAATCTGAGGGCATGATCTGCAGCCGCTTCTCAGCTTGCTGTGACTTGTTGGAGAGTTTCGAGAAGGTCAGGCACACCAGCTTGACTTTCGGGTGCAAAATTGCCGTCTTGGAGAAGCCAGCACAAAAAGGGTGAGAGTAAGAGAGAAAGACAAGAGGAGATCCTGTTGCATTGGCAAGAAACTAGGACTGCTAACCTCTTCTCTCCCACGCATCCCAATTTCAATGCTCTTTTTTTGTATTTCTCTCATGTACGGTTTTGAACATTAACACGCACACACCCAAGATAAACAGCGGAGGAAAAATGAGGCAGAAAGGATTGGGATTGGCAGGAGTCCAGCATGCTCTCAACTGCATCACAAATACCCCACCACTGATTTGCCATCCGTCAGAGTCAACGGAACAAAAAAAAATAAAATAAAAATATAACCACATTCAACCTGCTATTTATAGCTGGCTGTGCCTACCTCCCCGAAATAGACTTCCGTCCCAATGCCAATTAATATGTTTTAAAATGTCACACACCCTCCGCTCCTCGCCGAGTAGCCAAGTAATTTTGTCTTCCATAAACACGGTTTTAACAATGACTGTGGAGGCCAATTCTGGATCTACACGTCCTTCCACAGTGGGGACATTGGTTTCAGGGCAGGAGTTGATCACGGTGTGGATTTGCCAAGCGTGCCTTCCTCTTAGCATGTTTCTCCCTTGCGTCCTGAGTTCGAGTGTCTTCAAAGCCCACGACACCTTTGGTAAAGGCTATTCTCCAACTGGAGCGCTCGCAGGCCAGTGTTTCCCAGTTGTCGGTGTTTATACTACATTTTTAAAGATTTGCTTTGAGACAGTCTTTAAACCTCTTTTGTTGACCACCAGCATTACGCTTTCCATTTTAAAGTTCGGAATAGACTAGCTGCTTTGGAAGTTGCTTTGCATCTGCACAACACGACCAGTCCAGCGAAGTTGATGTTGAAGAATCATTGCTTTGAAACTCGTGATCTTTACTTCTTCCAATATAATAATAATAATAATAATAATAATAATAATTTATTATTTGTACCCCGCCCATCTGGCTGGGTTTCCCCAGCCACTCTGGGCGGCTTCCACAGAAACCAAAAATACACTAAAATATCACACATTAAAAACTTCCCTGAACAGGGCTGCCTTAAGATGTCTTCTGAATGTCAGGTAGTTGTTCTTCTCTTTGACATCTGGTGGGAGGGCGTTCCACAGGGCGGGCGCAACTACCGAGAAGGCCCTCTGCCTGGTTCCCTGTAGCTTTGCTTCTCGCAATGAGGGAACCGCCAGAAGGCCCTTGGAGCTGAACCTCAGCGTCCGGGCAGAACGATGTAATACATTGGTATTACTTCACCTGTCTTCCAAAGTGATGTGTAAAATTTTTTGAGACACCATTGATGGAATCTTTCAAGGAGTTGGAGATGGCGTTTATAAGTGGTCCATGTTTCGAACCTGAGGATTTTCTGCAACGAAAGCCCAGTATGATCTGCTTCCACTTTTGGAGGCACCAATGTTCCTGAACCCCAATAGCTTGACACCGCAGAAGGGGAGACTTGCTCTTGTGCTAGAATCCTGCTTGCGGGTTTCCTAAAGGAGGCATTTTGTTGGCCACTGTGAGAACAGGATGCTGGACCAGATGGGCCTGATCCACGAGGGTCTTCTTATTTTCTTTACTCGACAGCAGCCAGACAGATGCCCCCAGGAAGGCCCAAGCAGGCAATGATGGCCTCCATCCTTCAGTGACCTCCCTTCTTCCCATCCTTTGCCTACTCCCAGCTAATATTTAAGGTACACTGCGTCTGGACAGGGAGGTTCTGTTCATCTGCCAGGCCTGAAATCTGTTGGTAGGTGTATCCCGCCTTGAGTTTGTCCAATTTTTTAAAAAGTCCTCGAAGCACATCAGAGGGGACTGTCCCCTGTCATTTGTCCCTAAGATCCGGCATTTGGAGGTAGACTATCACTGTCCATTTAGGTTCCACTAAGCTATTTTCAGATGACACAACCTTGATGGCAGAAAGTGAGGAGGAATTAAAGAACCTTTTAATGAGGGTAAAAGAGGAGAGCGCAAAATATGGTCTGAAGCTCAACATCAAAAAAACGAAGATCATGGCCACTGGTCCCATCACCTCCTGGCAAATAGAAGGGGAAGAAATGGAGGCAGTGAGGGATTTTACTTTCTTGGGCTCCATGATCATTGCAGATGGTGACAGCAGCCACAAAATTAAAAGATGCCTGCTTCTTGGGAGAAAAGCAATGACAAATCTAGACAGCATCTTAAAAAGCAGAGATATCACCTTGCCGACAAAGGTCTGTATAGTTAAAGCTGTGGTTTTCCCAGTAGTGATGTATGGAAGTGAGAGCTGGACCATAAAGAAGGCTGATCGCCGAAGAATGGATGCTTTTGAATTCTGGTGCTGGAGGAGACTCTTGAGAGTCCCATGGACTGCAAGGAGATCAAACCTCTCCATTCTTAAGGAAATCAGCCCTGAGTGCTCACTGGAAGGACAGATCCTGAAGCTGAGGCTCCAGTACTCCACTAAGAGAAGATTCCCTGGAAAAGACCCTGATGTTGGGAAAGATGGAGGACACAAGGAGAAGGGGACGACAGAGGACGAGATGGTTGGCTGGTTGGCCAGTGTTCTCAAAGCTGCCAGCATGAGTTTGACCAAACTGCGGGAGGCAGTGGAAGACAGGAGGGCCTGGCGTGCTCTGGTCCAGGGGGTCATGAAGAGTCGGACACGACTAAACATCTAAACAACAACAACAAGCTATTTTCAATAATTGTGGGGAGTGCCAAATTGGGTGACAGTGGGATTTGGGGTGTGTGTGTGTCAGACGGCCTCAAGTAAGAAAAGACAGAAATCTGATTCAGAGCTGGCTAGCTGGTCCAAGTCTGAGGCTGTGTTGTGTAGTGGTTAGACTAGGACCTGAGAGAGACAAGGGTTCAAGTCCCGCACACGTGGCCACATGACATCCACAGGGTGCAACCTTGGGGACCAGTCACTGCCTGTCTGCCAGCCTAACCTACCTCACAGGGTTGTTGTAAAGGGGGGGGAATTGGGAGGGCCACATATACCGCGTTGAGCTCCTTGGAGGGAAAGCCAGCATATCAGTGCAGTAAATAACAATGGCAGCAAGTCTTGAGTAAATAACTCACAGGAAGTCGCAGGAGGTGCCGAGTTCAAATCCAGCCCAAGCTCACTTAATGAGCTGCCTTGGCATTCTCGTCCAGCCCCCTGCAGTGCAAGAACCACAGCTAGGGAATCAGTGAATGTTTGTTTGGAGGATACAGTGGTACATACGCTTCAGGTTACAGACTCCGCTAACCCAGAAATAGTACCTCGGGTTAAGAACTTTGCTTCAGGATGAGAACAGAAATCGTGCTCCGGCGGCGCGGCGGCAGCAGGAGGCCCCATCAGCTAAAGTGGTGCTTCAGGTTAAGAACGGTTTCAGGTTAAGAACGGACCTCCGGAACGAATTAAGTACTTAACCCGAGGTACCACTGTACTTTTAAACAGCCCCCTCCCCTATTTGGGTAAGCAGCTATTTTTTTATTTTATTTTTAAGGATGGCAATTTTAAAATGAACGAATTTTAAAAATACAGTGGTACCTCAGGTTAAGTACTTAATTCATTCCAGAGGTCTGTTCTTAACCTGAAACTGTTCTTAACCTGAAGCACCACTTTAGCTTATGGGGGGGGGGGCTCCTCCTGCCGCCACGCTGCCGGAGCACAATTTCTGTTCTCATCCTGAAGCAAAGTTCTTAACCTGAAGCACTATTTCTGGGTTAGCGGAGTCTGTAACCTGAAGCGTATGTAACCCAAGGTACCACTGTAAATGGATGGTTGGGTCATGGTGAACTGATTCAGCGGAACTGCCCTCATGCCTTCGATTCTGAGCAGTTCCGTCCCCATCAGGATGCTCTTAATATTCCCAATTTAATCTCTTTATCTCCTTAGGCCTTTCAACTCTCCTGAAGGTGAGCCAACTGCTTCTTTACTCAGCAAAGTAATAATTGAGGGCAGCACGCAATGCTGACGGACTCCAGCTCACATCGTCAGCATCTTATATACGTTGAAAGCCACCCAGAGTGGTCGGGGCAACCCAGTTATTATTATTATATACCACTGTATTTTCTTCGGAGAAACGCTGGAGGGTATAGACACATGCACACACAGGCAACATGAGGCTTCCTTGTGCATCATGCAAGGCTGGGATTTCCACCTCAGGGGTTCTGGTCATGCTGCCCTGTTCCTTTGAACTCGGGTGAAGGACGGTCCTTTCTCTGTCATTGGTACACACTCAGCCACATTCAGAGCAGAGTTAATGCAATACACACGAAAACAGAGACGGTGCGTTTTCCCGTTGACCCTGAGCGCTCCTTCTTTCAGCTCGGGGATGCGGGGAGCCTCGTAATCTTGGCTGGCCTCCCTGCTTCCTACAGGGGGCTTCCTACAGAGAGACCCGTTTATTTTTCACACCCCGGAGCCCAGAGGCCTCCTTCCCCACACGGGCCACTCAGCAAGGCCAGCCAGGTGGTGGTCTCCCCAAATAAATGTGTGCGCCCCCTTTGGGCCCTGCCTGGGCTCCCCAAAACTGGCTGCCACCCCGTTTTCCTGTAACCTCACACCAGCTGGCAGGAGACTGGCGGCTTCTGGGTTTGGCGAGAGGGAAGGTTCTGGTTGCTGGCACCTCCTGCCGCACACCATGTGCAAATATTTAAGCTAACATACCGTGGAAGAGAGGGAGAGGGTGGAAAAAAGCAGTTTTATGGTTGGGAAGCAAAAGCTCACACTCCCCGGGTCGGATTCTGCTCCCTGGACCTGCAGACGGAAAAAGGACGGTCAGAAAGAGCGGTGAAAAATTACTGTTACGGATCGATACGGTCAGGCTAAGGCCTAACTGAGGCGTGTGATTCTGGTATCAGCTCTACGTTCTAGGTTTAAAAAATATATATGTGGTGTTGTCAGTTTGGCAGGGAGGTTAGGCTGTATGCCTGTAAAGGTAAAGGCAAAGGGACCCCTGACCATTAGGTCCAGGGGTTGCGGCGTTCATCTCGCTTTATTGGCTGAGGGAGCCGGCGTACAGCTTCTGGGTCATGTGGCCAGCATGACTAAGCCGCTTCTGGCAAACCGGAGCAGCGCACAGAAACACCGTTTACCTTCCCGCCGGAAGGTACCTATTTATCTACTTGCACTTGGATGTGATTTTGAACTGCTAGGTTGGCAGGAGCAGGGACCGAGCAATGGGAGCTCACCCACTCGCGGGGATTCGAACCGCCGACCTTCTGATCGGCAAGTCCTAGGCTCTGTGGTTTAACCCACAGCGCCACCTGCGTATGAGTGCCTCTTAATTTCTGGATCCAGCAAGGATTCAATGGTTGGAATAGCCAACCCAGCTTCTTGGTAATGCAACCCCCTAAATATGGGTCATTAAGGTAACAAAGGAAGTGGCTTTGTGCCAGATATTAAAAGGGCTGGGTCCTGTTCCCTCACCTGGTTGTTGTTAAGCAGGAAATGGGCTAGAGAGTTGAGGTGTGTGAGAGCTTGGAACAGGCCTGTGAAGGAGAGACATGTTTGTGGCGGTGCTAAAGCTGCGAGTCCCTGCAGGTTGTATATAAGGCTCATGTTGCATATATATGTGTAAATAAGCCATATACAGTGGTACCTCAGGTTAAGAACTTAATTCGTTCTGGAGGTCCGTTCTTAACCTGAAACTGTTCTTAACCTGAAGCACCACTTTAGCTAATGGGGCATCCTGCTGCCGCTGCGCCACTGCCGCACAATTTCTGTTCTCATCCAGAAGCAGGGTTCTTAACCTGAGGTAATATTTCTGGGTTAGTGGAGTCTGTAACCTGAAGCGTATGTAACCTGAGGTACCACTATATCCTAAAGACACCACAGTCTCCGCTGTGCTTCATTCCTGAAGGAAACACAAATAATTAAAATAAAACTGCATTATCTGGTTGCCCAAGTCAGGGGTGGGTCTAAACCAGGGGGCGGCAACGTGCAGCCCGTGAGCCGGATACGGCCCATGAAGACTGTCTTACTGGCCCACAAACTGCCCCCGAATCAAGCCACCTGCTTGGCAAGTCCTCTGCACACTGCACTAAACTGGGGCAGCGCAGCATGGGGACTCACTGAGCGGCGCGGAAATTATGTCTGCGCATGCGCAGATATTGGAAATCGCGTCCGCGCATGCCCAGACACCAAAAACCCCTTCTGAGCAGGTGTGGTTTTCGGCGTCTGGGCATGTGCAGATGTGATTTTCGGCATCATGCTGCGCGGTGTGGCCCACGGAGGATCCCTGCAGGAGTGATCCGGCCCATGGCCAGTAAGGCTTGCCAACCCCTGGTCTAAACTGACCTATAGACCTGGATCTGGCAGGACTGTTCTTATACTTTCTCTTTTTAAAAACATACTCTGTTCTCAGCCTGATTATCAAGGAAAATTGTGGCCTCAGTTATCCTTTGCTGAGGTAGCCTCCAGGTTAGACTACATCAATGCACTGTTTATGGGGCTGCCCTTGAAGACAGCTTGAAACCTGCCTTCGTTGCAGGGCACAGCTGGGTCTGCACTTAATGGCTATCAGACCACACCTGCCTTGTGCCAAGTACGATAGCAACCAATCAATCAGTTTTAGTTTCTTTCGTTTCCCCATTTCCCCAGTCTTAAATTCAGATTGCAGGAATTTGCAAATGTTCCTCCCAAAATATACATTTGCATCTTTGACTAATTTGCACATTTTTTGCAAGTGATCTACACATTATTTTCACAAGTGGGTCCATTTTTATGCATGCTTTCCCCTAACGTCGGCAATCTTAGTAGGGCACAAAATCCAGAGACCTGCACATTTCAGTGGATTACTGCGCTCGAGAAGTTGTTTCTCAAAACAAAAATAAGATTTTGCCCCCATCAGGGCCGAAATAGGGTCACTGCATGTTGGTGCTGGTGCCCTGCCACCAGGATCAGTCAGGATCCGATCCAGAGATCCGTGGAAGAGATTCAGTTGAGGGGGGGTGGAGGAGAAGGAGGGAAAGAGATTTTGCCAGAAGAACTTGGTCGGAATGGCGCCTCTAAATCTCGCAAGAAGCTCTCCTGGAAAAAGACGCTGACAGAACAGGCCTGGGCTTGAGCCACCTCCAACAGGCTCGCTTGGAAATGAAAGCGGAATAATGGAGCCGCTGATGAAAAGCCAAATCTCGTCCGCAAGACGGCTGCGTTTTTTCCCAGAGCAGTTATCGCATCTGGGGTCGCAGACAGGCTATCGCTGTGGTCGTTCTAAAAATGAATTGAGAATCTGAGCGTAGTTTCGTTCCCTGTGGCGTGTGCTATGTATACATAACGTAGGATTGTAGAGTTGGGAGGGATGGGTAACTGTGCCCCTGAAGGACCAGGTGCACAGCCTGGGAGTCATTTTGGACTCACAGCTGTCCATGGAGGCGCAGGTCAGTCCTGTGTCCAGGGCAGCTGTTTACCAGCTCCATCTGGTACGCAGAATGAGACCCTCCCTGCCCGCGGACTGTCTCGCCAGAGTGGTGCATGCTCTGGTTATCTCCTGCTTGGACTACTGCAATGCGCTCTATGTGGGGCTACCTTTGAAGGTGACCCAGAAACTACAACTAATCCATAATGTGGCAGCTAGACTGGTGACTGGGAGCGGCTGCCAAGACCATGTAACACCAGTCTTGAAAGACCTACATTGGCTCCCAGGACATTTCCGAGCACAATTCAAAGTGTTGGTGCTGACCTTGAAAGCCCTAAACGGCTTCGGCCCAGTAGACCTGAAGGAGCGTCTCCACCTCCATTGTTCTGCCCGGACGCTGAGGTCCAGCTCCGAGGGCCTTCTGGCGGTTCCCTCATTGCGAGAAGCAAAGCTACAGGGAACCAGACAGAGGGCCTTCTCGGTTGTGGCACCCGCCCTGTGGAACACCCTCCCACCAGATGTCAAAGAGAACAACAACTACCAGACTTTTAGAAGACATCTGAAGGCAGCCCTGTTTAGGGAAGCTTTTAATGTTTGATGCATTACTGTATTTTAATATTGTGTTGGAAGCCGCCCAGAGTGGCTGGGGAAGCCCAGCCAGATGGGTGGGGTATAAATAATAAAATTATTATTATTATTATTATTATTATTATTATTATTATTATTATTACCAAAGGCCATCAAGTCTAACATCCTGCAATACACATTAACATTTATCTTGCCCTCGTCTCACCTTTGATCAAACAAGTTTGGGGGGAGGGGGAAACATACACATGCAAAAACATCACAAACCGGAAGCAAGAGTTGTCGTACAGTCTTTACGAACAGCTATTGAGTCTTTCAAACTGCCTTCTTCAGTTCTGTTTTTTTTTTTGGGGGGGGGAGGAGAGGGAAAGCAACTCTACCCTCAATTTGAAATCAAAGAAAGCAGGTAATTGTATGCCCAGAAATCGAGTGGGGGGGCTGCTAAACATAAGTCGCTTTGTGCTGCAACCTACCTAATTGCCCTCCTCATAAACGAATACAGGAACTGAAATTTTATACACCGTATTTTTCCGTGTATAAGACAAGGTATAATTAAAAATGGGGGGGGTCATCCTATACACTGGTAGTGTAGCAGGGGGACGGGTGATTGGTTGTAGTCACCAGCAGGAGATTGTCAGCCTGCTGGCGATTGGATGTCGCAGCAATTTGGCGAGTGGTTGGCGGCTGCTTGCAGCGAGCGGGCGGCTTCTCCTAGGTGGGCGATTGTCAGTGGGGTTGAGGTGGGTGAGCAATTGTCAGCAATCCTCCCCCAAAAAAGTTGAACAACTCTGGGCAATCTCTCCCCATTTCCTTAATATGGGGCCCCCCAAAACAGGGGTTGTCTTATACACGGAGGCGTGTTATACACAGAAAAATACGGTATCTATTTCTTGGATTTGCATCCCACTTTTCTCCCCGAGGAGCTCAAGGTGCCGTGGAAGGTTCTCCACTTCCTCATTTAATCCCCCAACAACCTTGTGAGGTAGGTTAAGCTGAAAGGCATCTGGAGAGATCTGGCTGGCTGCTGTGAAAACAGGGATGCTGGACTAGGTAGCCACCGCCCCCTTTGGGGCTGATCCAGCTACAGGTCTCTTCGTACATCCTTATGCATCTTTGTACATTGTTTTCACCGACCGATGTACACTTTACCGCAATACAGGCAGCTTTGTACATGTTACATGCATGCGAAATTCAGAGGAGATGTGTAGGTTTCAACAAACAAGCTGGTTTTGAGAGACAGTGTGGTGCAGCGGTTGGTGAGTCAGACTAGGACATGGGTAGGCAAACTAAGGCCTGGGGGCCAGATCCGGCCCAATCGCCTTCTCAATCCGGCCCGTGAACGGTCCGGGAATCAGCGTGTTTTTACATGAGTAGAATGTGCAACTTTTATTTAAAATGCATCTCCGGGTTATTTGTGGGGCATAGGAATTCATTCATTCTTTTTTCCCTTTTCAAAAATATAGTCCGGCCCCCCCAGATGGTCTGAGGGACCATGGACCGGCCCCTGCTGAAAAAGTTTACTGACACCTGGACTAGGATGAAAGAGACCTAGGTTCAACTGTCCCTGGGCTAGTCTCTGCCTCTCAGTCGCAGCGCTGTTTGGGGGATTAAATGAGGAGGGAGAGAACCATTGTACCACTTTGAGCTCCATGGAGAAAAAGGCAGGATATTAATGCTAATAATGCTAATATTGCTAATGCAAATAAATAAATAAATAAACAAACAAACAAACAAACAAACAAGCAAGCAAGCAAGCAAGCAAGCAAGCAAGCAAGCAAGCCCAGCATCCTGTTTCTGTCAGAGTGAATTATCAGAGCCCACAAGTACAGCATGCTACAGCTCCACTGAACTGGTCTGGATGGAACAGAGTAGAACACACATACCTGTTATGTACTGAGTTGAATAGGATCCAAAAGGCAGCAGTCTGTTTGGTCCTAGAACAATAGGGTCCAGAATGCAGCAGTCTGATTGGCCCACAGGAGCTACACAATCCAGCTCCAGATGGAAGTGAATCCGCAACCTGAGTGGCCTACAGGTGAATCCTGGAATGAGCCAATCACGTGGGGCCCATTGTGTAAATAATGTACATAAAGCAGACATTCTGGGGGAACTTCCATTCCTCCTCACCACTATGAGCTGAAAAAGGAGCATGAAATCCACTCTCGACTCTGAGTATATTTCAGACCTCTTGGTGCTCCTGAGGACGTGCAGAGTGCCTGCTGTTCTTCACTAGAGGAATAAACGTGGGATAAGGGAGGGCAACTATATCAGGCTAGAATCCCCAGAGTTATATATATTTCAATACACAAAGATAAATACCGGTAGGTGTAATTTCTGTCATGGATGCATTGCAAGTGGTCGGACCAGATGACCTTCGGCGGCCCTTCCTACAGTTCTCTGATAACAGGCCAGCCTGCCACTTCCAAAGGCCTTCAGTTCCTTAGCCCTTTCCCGTCAAGCCATGGGCCATGGGCTCTCATTCAGGCCTTGACAACCTCTCTTAGAGTCTATCCCAAACGTGGAGATTTACGACTCAGCCGTTTCAGACCAGGAGCGCCTGGGCCAAGACAGGTCCAGGCAGCTGCCTGCAAGAGCCTCCACATCTGGAGAGGGGGGAGAAAGAGGGGGGAAGGTTTCTAGAAAGCGTCTCTGGCCTGCTTGCTTTGCTTTCGAAGACACTGTTCCCTGCAGAAAGCACGACCGCAGAGATCTCCGTCTCTCGGAAATCTGGGGTTTTTGGGAATGGCATCTCTGAACCCCACATCCCGAAAACATGAACCAAATTCAAATGGCTAGAGGAGGCCGAATAATTTAACTCCCAACTCTTGGGCAAAAGCCTGGTAAGAGGCGGCTGGGAGGAGATTATGATAGCCATCTTCAGATATGGGAAGGGCTGTCACAAGCCTGTTTTCTGCTGTCATGGTTCACAGGTGATCAGAGTTCTGGCTGGGGATGTTGGGACTGGGGGCAAGATGGCAGGGTGGGAGCAGGAACGGGAGTCCAGAAGCAAGGAGCCAGGAAGCCGAGGGTCCGAGAATCAAGAAGCAAGGAGTCACAAAGTCAGGGGTCCGAGGGTCAAGAAGCAAGGAGTCGCGAAGTCAGGGGTCCGAGGGTCAAGAAGCAAGGAGTCACGAAGTCAGGGGTCCGGGGATCAAGAAGCAAGGAGTCACGAAGTCAGGGGTCCGAGGATGAAGAAACAAGGAGTCACAAAGTCAGGGGTCCGAGGATGAAGAAGCAAGGAGTCATGAAGTCAGGGTCCAAGGATCAAGAAACAAGGAGTCCAGGAGTCAAACACAGCAAGGCAGGAAACGTGTTGCTGTGGCAAAGAGCCAAAGGGAAATGCTGACCTTATTTCCCTTCCCGGCTCTTGCCACCAGGTGCTGTGAGTTACCAATTGGCCTCACCTGTGAGACCACACCTTGCCTCTTCAGAACAAACTTAGGAAGGCCCCAGTCCTGCAAAGTCTTATTGGTCACAGGGCCCGGCTTCTGCACGCACTCCTGACACCTGCAGCTCAAAAGGTGAGGAACCAAAACCAGTGGATTCAAATGACAGGAATGGAGATTATGAGTAAATATTAGGAATAACTTTCTGACGATGGGAGATGCTCCACAGTGGAACGGACGCCCTCGTAAGGTGGTAGACTCTCCTTCTTTGGGGGGTTTTAAGCAGAGGTTAGACAGCCACCTCTCAGGGATCCTTTAAGCTATGATTCTTCGAGGTCCCTTCCAACTCAACAAATTTGTGATTCTACAAAAAAAAAGTTGTTTGCTTGTAAGTGTTACAGAAATGACAAGGTGTTTCAATGTTACAAATATTACGCCTGAATGTATCCTTTCGATTTGACAGCTCAAGGAAAATTCATGGAAAATCCATACAGTGGATGTTCGGGTTGCGAACATGATCCGTGCGGGAGGCACGTTCACAACCCGTAGTGTTCGCACCCCACAGCGCCGTGTGTGCGCATGCGCGGCTCGTGATTTGTCGCTTCTGCGCATGCACAAAGCGTGATTTAATGAATTTGCACATGCGCGAGCGCTGAAACCCAGAAGTAATCCATTCTGGTTCTTCCAGGTTTCAGCGCGTCCGTAACCCGAAAATGTGCAACCTGAAGCGTCTGTAACCTGAGGTATGACTGTACTTTAAAATTCCATTTAAACCCTTAAGAAAGGTGAATTTGGGCGCCACCTCCCTCCACGAACCAAGAAGCAGGGAGTCACGTAGGCAGCAGGAACAGGGCATCCCTCCATCATTCCCCAAGCGTGAGAGCACAGACACGGCCTCCCACCCAGGGAGTGAACAGGGGGGCAACACTAGACATCCGCAGAGGCAGTTGAGCAAGTCAGGTGTTCTGAAAGCCCATCTCCAGACAATTACTGAGGGCAAGGATATGGAAAGAGTTTTATTGTTCTTTCGGTACTTAAGAGGTGTTGCGAAAGGTGTCTGATAAAGGGACCTAATGTTGAACTTGTGTAATCCTTGTATAAAGGTAAAGGGACCCCTGACCATTAGGTCCAGTCGTGGCCGACTCTGGGGTTGTGGCGCTCATCTTGCTTTATTGGCTGAGGGAGCCAGCGTACAGTTTCCGGGTCATGTGGCCAGCATGACCAAGCCGCTTCTGGCGAACCAGAGCAGTGCATGGAAACGCCATTTACCTTCCCGCCAGAGCAGTACCTATTTATCTACTTGCACTTTGACGTGCTTTCGAACTGCTAGGTTGGCAGGAGCAGGGACCGAGCAACGGGAGCTCACCCCGTCACGGGGATTCGAACCGCCGACCTTCTGATCGGCAAGCCCTAGGCTCTGTGGTTTAGACCACAGCGCCACCCGCGTCCCTGTTGAGAGTAGTCTCTCACCCCTGAATTTTTACATAGCAAAAGGTTTTTCTGGCCCTCTGCTCAGTTCTGTACCCAGCTCGGCCCGGATAATATTTTGCTGCCATCACACAGTGCCAGAAATTGCGACTGGAAAAAGCGAGGGGTGTGAGGAACCAACCTTCTCCGTGACCAAAAACTGGTATTTTGCACAACTTCGAGGCAGCTAGAAAAATAAAATAAAATATATATAAATAAAAATAAAAAAGGACAGCCCAGCAGCAATTGAACATTCAAAGTGGGGATTTTAGCCGGGCCTCTCTCCGCAGAGCTGAAAAGCTGAGCCGGCGGCTCTCAGCTCCAGCCAGTAGCCAATACTGCAGCCATCTGAGAAGCCCTCAACCTCCTTGTTTCCAAACTATGCATGAAAATTCCGCCCGGCAGTCTTTTGGCAGGTGATGTGGGGCCGGAAGCTGCACCTGGCCCAGGTAGCCAGTGACCCCATAGCGGCCTCGCGATGCTCTGAGCCTGCCTGTTCATTCGCCTTGCTTCATTAACTTGAGCCTGAAACAATCCGAAAGGAGTGGGGGGAAAGAGAGAGAGAAGGGGGGAGGAATGTGGGAATGAAAAGAGGTTTCTGCCAGCCCTGTGGGCCAAGAGGAGGGAGCGCAGGTGTGAAGGAAAGGCAGGCCGGCTCACGGAGCTGAGGCCGAAGGGACGGAGACGGGCCAGGGAGGGCGGCCTGCTCCTCACAGATCACCGCCTGGCCAAAGCAAACGTTGCTTCGGCAGCGGGAGAGTGGCAACAGGCGCTTGCCAAAGCAAACTGGGCTCCATCTAGCTCTTCTCCGCTTTCCCCAGGAAAGAAAAACACAGGATGTCGATGCCTCAAGAGAGGACGGCAAACGTGACGATTACACACCGCGATTTTATTGCAACGCCCTCGCATGTGCTGAAGCAGAGCATTTGATTATTGCACACTTTGGTCGTTGCATGCACACAGACCGCTTGGCATCACAGGGGACGCACCCTAACTATAGTCAAGTTCATATAGCATGGGTGGCGCTGTGGCCTAAACCACTGAGCCACCTGAGCTTGCCAATCAGAAGGTTAGCGGTTCGAATCCCCGTGATGGGGCGAGTTCCCATTGCTCTGTCTCAGCTCCTGCCAGCCTAGCAGTTCAAAAGCACACTAGTGCAAGTAGATAAATAGGTACCACTGCAGAAGGAAGGTAAACGGTGTTTCTTTGCACCAGTAGCGGTTTAGTCCTGCTGGCCACATGACCCAGAAAAGTTTTCTGTGGACAAACGCCGGCTCTCTCCACCTGAAAGCGAGATGAGTCGCCTTTGACTGGACTTAACTGTCCAGGGGTCCTTTACCTTTTACCATACATGGAAACTTCTACAATACCACTTTAAACGGTCACAGCTTCTCCCAAAGCATTCTGGGAGCTGTGGTTTGTGAAGGGTGCTGAGAGTTATTAGGCGGAGACCATTCTTCGCCTCCCAGAGCAGTTTAATGACCAATGCCTCTCCCCAGTGAAGTACAGTTCTGAGAGGGGGAATGAAATTATCAGTAATTTCAGCAATTTAAAACCTTCTTTTGTAAATCAACAACCAGCTAAAAACCAGAGTGAAGCACATGCCCCGTGTTCTACATACACGTCTGGGTAGGCTTGCCTAAACAAAAATGTTTTTAGCAAGTGTCCCAAAGAGGAGAGTGGAGAAGGTGATGTCAGTCAGCAGGGAGTTCCAAGCGTGACTGAAGCCCCTCTAAAAGATCCAGTGCATACAAATGCAGAACAGATATTGCAGGGCAGCTGTAATAGCGCCAGTTCTGTGGATCAGAGGGGTCAGGGGGGCATAGGGAGCAAGGCAGGCACACTGGTGTTCTGATAAGGGACTTTTTACCATGGGTGGTGGGAATGTAGAGAAATAAAAAAAAATGGGAAATGATATACAATGAGTTGAAGAAAATGTTTAAATTAACATTTGTAAAAAAAAACCAGAAGCATTTCTGTTAGGGATTGTAGGAAAACACCTGCCAAGGAAAATAGAGAATTTATTTATGTATGCGACAACGGCGGCAAGAGTCTTAATAGCACAAGGATGGAAGAATGAGGAAATCCCGACAAAAGAACAGTGGCTAGAGAAATTGATGGATTATGCAGAATTGGCGAAATTGACATACAAACTGCAAGACAAGGACAACTGTGAACTTTTTACAATTGGACCCCTTGACAGGTTTTGAATAAACATACACAAATTTATTATTGTTAATACAATAGACAGATAATTTAAGGATCTTTACAATTTTACAGAATAACATGTGTTGAAAAATCAGAGAGAGGAGCTGAGGGAAGTCTTGGGGGGAGGGAGGGTTTTTCTTGGGGAGGGGGAAAATGGGGGGGAATGAAGATGATATGTTTTTGATAATTGTTATGTTGAAATTTTTCATAAAAACTATTTTTTTAAAAGGGGGGGAGAACATCTTCTGGCGTTCCTTCGAAAGTCACGCACAGCCCCCCCCCAAAGTAGGTTGCCAGGATAAATGGACTCAGCTTACATCCGCTCTTGTTGTCCTCTGCCTGCCTGCCCCCTTCCAATTCAACTCTTCTCTCTTTAGAAACCAGCTATTGTTTTACTGGCTTTGGAGTGGCGGGGGTATTGCTGGGTGTTGGGTGGGGTGGATCAGGGCCCCCAGCCAGGGGGCCATTGTTTAGTCCAGGCCTAGGAGGACCTTCCCCTGTGATCTGAGCCTGGGTTTTTCTAACACCGCACAGTGTGTTTCTTTCCCCTGTGAACTTTGCGGCCTGAAAGGGGGACGTGTTGTTAAAAGGGGGCCTTGTATCAGCTGCGCGCTGTTTGCTTGGGATGGGTGCCCACCCTGCTGGCCAAGCTGCCCAGTGCCCGGCCCCACCCTCCTCAATATGTGACCAGGAGGCCCCCGGGGCCTGTTTGTTTTAAAGACAGCCAGTGCCAAGTCCCTCGCTGCCGTCGTGCAAAGTTTCGTTCGCCCACTCCTGCACCCCCCACCCCACAAAACAAGTCCGTTCTCTTGCCTTTCCAAACCAAAAGGAACTGGGATTATTTTGGTCGCTGGAAAAAACAGGTCAGCTTTGAAACAAGAAGCCAAGGATTAGCTCAGCGGCACGTCTTCTTAGAACCAAAAGAAAAGAAATCCAAATCTGTGTCCGAGGGTAAAGTCCCATTTCTGAGATGGACCAATATCTGACATGGTTGGTTTTTCGCTGCCCCCAGGAGCTGAAGCCGTGGGAGAGTGTCTCCCCACAAACTAGCACTTTCCTTCCCAACTCTGGGACCCTCCAAAATTAGCGTTGGACTAGCACAGAGGTCGGGACACGGGTGGCGCTGTGGGTTAAACCACAGAGCCTAGGGCTTGCCGATCAGAAGGTTGGCGGTTCGAATCCCCACAACGGGGTGAGCTCCTGTTGCTCGGTCCCTGCTCCTGCCAACCTAGCAGTTTGAAAGCACGTCAAAGTGCAAGTAGATAAATAGGTACCGCTCCAGCGGGAGGGTAAACAATGTTTCTGTGCGCTGCTCTGGTTCTCCAGAAACGGCTTAGTCATGCTGGCCACTGACCCAGAAGCTGTACGCCGGCTCCCTCGGCCAATAAAGCGAGATGAGTGCCGCAACCCCAGAGTCGGCCACCACTGGACCTAATGGTCAGGGGTCCCTTCACCTTTACCTTTTAGCACAGAGGTCAGCAACCTAAGGCCCGTGGGCCACAAGAGGCCCACAGGGGTCGTCTAACCGGCCCACAAGATGTCCCCAAAGCAAGACACCCACTCAGCGAGTCCCCCCACACTGCACTAAACCGGCGCAGCGCAGGGACTTGCTTCCATGGTGCCGGAAATCACATCTGTGCAGATGCCAGAAATTGCGGGTGTGGGCGCTTACACACACACGGAGGGTTCTCCGCTGGAGTGAACTGACCCAGGCAAGGTAAACCTTGCCGACCCCTGGACTAGGACCTGGGAGAGACGAGGCCCCAAATTCTCACTCTGCCAGTGGAACTCACTGAGACAAGATGAAGTGCCGGCATTGGGCAGCAAGATCCGCTGCTGCAGCAGATCCCAGAGCTGATCATTCTCTTCCCCCTGCCCTTGTTCTTGATGTAGATCTTCCCTCACCCCATCTTCCCTGGAGGGGAGGGGAGCGCCTTTTGGGGGTCTGCCTGCCTCAGGTGCCAAAATATCTTGAGCTGGCCCCGTCTCCCACTGACCACTGGTCATCCTGGCCATTTGGGGGTTGGAGTCCAGGCTCAATTTGGAGGGAACCTGGACAAGGTAAGGTTGCCACAGGAAGTCCTTGAGAAATTAAAAACAGGCCAAATCTAGGTAAACGTCTGTTCTGAAACCAGAATAAACTCTAAGTGTTGAGACGACAGCCGTGTATGAAAGGCTCAACCCCCTGAGCCACTTTGGAATGTTGGGGACCATTGTCTCAATGTGCCTTTAGCCTACGGAACTCAGCGCTACAAGGTGCGGCAATGGTCACTAATTTTGATGGCCATAAAGGGGGATCGGAACAAAAGGGAAAGAATAGTATTTCAGAGAGAACTGCAAAGGTAAGCTTGCGTCAACACGAGTTCATTTGGTTTTATGGATCCATATATCATTTTTTAAAATGCTGTACGCTCTTTTTCAGGGGTGGCCAACTCCCAAGAGACTGATCTACTCACAGAGTTAAAAACTGGCAGTGATCTACCCCCTTTTGGGGGGTTCAGGTCAAGGTTGTTGAACTTTTTTAGGAAGGAAAGCCCTGTTTTTGGGGTGCAAGGTAAAAATGAGCTTTTTGTAGGGGAGCCAAAGTTGTTGAGCTTCTTTGGCGGGAGCCAGTGGTCTACCAGTGATCTACCACAGACGTCCGGTGATCTACCGGTAGATACCCGTTGGATGTGCCTAAATTAGATGACTGATTGGTCCAGAAACATGGTCAATAAATAAAATAAGAAAAGGCCTGTTTGACCCCTTACAAACTTTTTTCTTGAGGCACAAGTTTTTGCACCCATTGCACAGCTTGCACAACTAAGGCCCACTCTGTTGAATAGATTTTGGCCTCCCCCACTGACTCCCTAAAGCTCATAATAAACCTTCCACTGCCTCTCTGCCAAAAAATAATAATTCTTCTTTTTAAACCAGTTCCAAATTAAATGCTTTATCGTGGAGACTTTGTGTCCTTTAGGATGTCGAATCATGTTCATTATATGACCAGAACATGAGGCAGATGCGTCCTGTCATTCTCCGACTCCTCCGGCTTTCCAGGGGGCGAAGAGACAACCCCCCCCCAAAAAAAATCTGTTCCCCAAACAAATGGCTGAGCGTCTATCTTGAGTGATGTGTCAGAGGTGCAGCTGAGCCAGGAAAGCTCCAGTCCTGCTGAGGTGCAAATTAAACCGTGTCTAAAAGATCTGGCACTGCAGACCGACTGCAAGGGGTCAGTGCCAGTGCAGAGGCGCACCCTGGTGGTTAAATCCCTCTGCTGTTTTTGCTATTATTGGATGTTGTTCATGCAATCGCCTTATATTCACCGTGCCGAAAGGATGTCGCTGTTGTTTTGCATGCTGCTATGCTTCTCCTCCTGTTGTTTTCTTACGTTATGAAACAGTTTTACAGTGTCTGGTGTTGAAAAGCATTCCTGCTTTCTCTGTTGCTTGCCACTTTGGGCATTTGTTGGAGGCATTTGTACAAATAAAACATATGAACGAACATATATATGTTTTTATTTTGATTATATGTTTTGTGGTTTTATATTTTGATTTTGTTCTGGGAACCGACCTGAGACCTGAGGCAGTCCGGTGGTACCTCTAGATACGAACGGGATCTGTTCCGGAGCCCCGTTCGTATCTAGAAGTAAATGTAACTAGCGACGGCACATCTGCGCACGCGCGTGTCGCTTTTCGCCGCTTCTGCGCATGGAGCCATTTTGAGCGTCTGCGCATGCGCAAGCAGTGAAACCCAGAAGTAACGCGCTCCGTTACTTCCGGGTTGCCGAGGAGCGCAACTCGAACGCGCTCAACTCGAAGCGTCTTCAACCCGAGGTATGACTGTATATAAATTCAATTAAGAATAAGAATATTTTACGGCAGTCACCATCAGTGCTAGTAAAGGTAAAGGGACCCCTGACCATTAGGTCCAGTCGTGGCTGACTCAGGGGTTGCGGCACTCATCTCACTTTATTGGCCGAGGGAGCCGGCGTACAGCTTCCGGGTCATGTGGCCAGCATGACTAAGCCGCTTCTGGCAAACCAGAGCAGAGCAGTACCTACTTATCTACTTGCACTTCGTGCTTTCGAACTGCTAGGTGGGCAGGAGCTGGGACCAAACAACGGGAGCTCACCCCATCGCAGGGATTCAACTGCCGACCTTCTGATCGGCAAGCCCAAGGCTCAGTGGTTTAACCCACAGCGCCACCCGCGTCCCTACCATCAATAAAACATCAGTCATTAAAAGCTTCCCTAAACAGGGATGCCTTCAGATGTCGTCTAAAAGTCTGCTAGTTGTTCTTCTCTTTGACATCTGGTGGTAGGACGTTCCACAGGGAGGGCGCCACCACCGAGAAGGCCCTCTGCCTAGTTCCCTGCAACTTGGCTTCTCGCAGCGAGGGAACCGCCAGAAGGCCCTCGGAGCTGAACTTCAGTGTCCAGGTAGAACAATGGGGCTGGAGACGCTCCTTCAGGTATACTGGACCGAGGCCATTTAGGGCTTTAAAGGTCAACACCAACACTTTGAATTGTGCTCGGAAACGTACTGGGAGCCAATGTAGGTCTTTCAAGACCAGTGTTATGTGGTCTCGGTGGCTGCTCCCAGTCACCAGTCTAGCTGCCGCATTCTGGATTAGTTGTAAAAAACACCAGTGCCTCCTATCCTGATCAATTTAGATTTTACACAAATCCAAAAGCAGGTTCTGTGGCACAAAAGGCAGTGCTTAATAATAATAATAATAATAATTCTCTAGAAATCTCACCAAGATCTGGAGGTATCTGGTTTGGAGGGATTGAATTAAACTTGGCCAACTATACAAGATGTCACATGCTATGAAGTCCTTTATTTTATGATTGTCTAGGAAAGAATTGTCACATTGTTACATTGGTCATGTTACGTTGGTCACATTTCATTTGCCAGAAAACCTCTTTTCCGCAGTTTTCAAATAAACATTACCACCGATTTGGCACTTGGCCGTGAAACATTAGTATAGTGCAACAAACAGAAGAAAAATTGATTCATACTTTCAGAGGAAAAGCTTGCCCACGTTACAGATAAGTTCTTAAGGTTGCAAAGCTGTTACATTGGCTACATCTTTTTGAAAAAACACAATAAAAAGAAAACATTTAAACAACCTCGGCCATAATGATTGATTGCTTTTATAGGGAAGGATCAAGGCAGTTAAGAAACAGCTTCATGTTAATTGGAGTTACATAATATCACATGCAGTATATATGCAAAGAAGCTGCAAATGTTACGTTGGTCTCTACAGAATCGCCCATCAATTCTTGAAATCGTAATTTGGGAAGCGGGAATTCTGGTCAAAACAGTTTTCCATGGCGGCACCATCCATTAGGCAGCACTTATTCTGTTCCATCTTTACTGCGCCTTGCTTTTCGCACATCTTTTTCAGGAGGGCTGACCACTGGACCAGGAGGGAGACAGATGAGATAGTCAATAAGATGGCTAAGTAGGGTTTCTTAATCTGGGCCCAAACTCAGAGCCTCTTTTTAATATGTGTCCGAATGTCTGTTTTGCAAAATGTGTGTGTGTGTGTGTGTGTGTGGATTTGCACACAAAACAGCAACAGATTGAGAAGAGGGCAGCTTTGGGTCGTCTGCAGAGCACTCTCTCGTCCCGAAGTAACCAAAGATCACATTTGGCATTCGAGACGAGGCTGTTCTTTTGCCTCTGTACAGTGGTACCTCAGTTCTCGAACGTCTCCGTTGACGAATGTTTCGGAAAACCCGGAAGCAAAGGCTTCCGTTTTCAAACGTGCCTTGGAAGTCGAACGGCTTCCACCGTGTGTTTTTCAATTTTCTCCGTTGAATTTGCAGCCTGCCCTTTCTTTGCGCCTCGGTTTTCGAACGTTTCGGAACCTGAAGGGTCTTCCGGAACAAATTACGTTCGAGAACCGAGGTACCACTATACAACTGAATCCTAATTGCCTTCCCAAACACTTCCCATCACTTTGCCCGGACACTGAGGTCCAGCGCCGAGGGTCTTCTGGCAGTTCCCTCACTGCGAGAAGCCAAGTTACAGGGAACCCGGCAGAGGGCCTTCTTGGTGGTGGCGCCCGCCCTGTGGAACGCCCTCTCATCAGATGTCAAGGAAATAAACAACTATCAGACTTTTAGAAGACATCTGAGGGCAGCCCTGTTTAGGGAAGTTTTTAATGACTGATGTTTTATTGTATTTTTAATCTTTGTTAGAAGCCGCCCAGAGTGGCTGGCGAAACCCAGCTAGATGGGCAGGGTATAAATAATAAATTATTATTATTATTATTATTATTATTATTATTATTATTATTAGTTGGGAAATGAAGGCACTCTTGTCAGGACGAAGAGCTAGTATCAAAAATGCAAACTTGTCTTAATTTGGGAAGGGGTGTGATTGTCTTATTGTGGGTTTCAGAACCACCACCACCGACGTTCCCCCGACCGCCAGTCTTCACAATGTCTGGTTCCTTGTTCATCACACTGGGAGATACTGACCCACCTAACGCAGGGGTGGGGAACATCTGTATCTCCCCAGATGTTGATGGACTCCAGCTCTCAGCTGCCCCAGCCAGTATGGTCAAGGCAACATCTGGAGGGCCACAGATGTTCCGAACCCTGATAAGATTAACAAATTTGGGGTGAGAACAGTTGGGCCTCAGAGACAGGGATTGTGTCCTTTAAAAAAAAAAAAGGATTCCCTCAGAATACTTGATAGGGCATATTCAACACCAACAAAATCCAAGCACACAAGGAAGGTTTTTAGACCCACCCCTCTTCCAAAGAAAGGAAGGAAGGAAAGGGAGGGAGGGAGGAAGGAAAGGGAGGGAGGGCGGGAGGGAAGGAGGGAGGGAGGGAAGAGGGGAGGAAGGACGAAAAGGGAAGAAGGA
>JAXCMG010000055.1:2187479-2333617 GCA_034642415.1 Podarcis siculus | reverse complement strand
GGGAGGGAGGGAAGAGGGGAGGAAGGACGAAAAGGGAAGAAGGAAGGTGTTATGTACTGAGTTGAATAGGATCCAAACTGCAGCAGTCTGATTGGTCCTAGAACAATAGGATCCAAAAGGCAGCAGTCTGATTGGTCCTAGAACAATAGGCTTCAGAATGCAGCAGTCTGATTGGTCCTAGAACAATGCAGCGGTATGATTGGTTGGCAGGAACTACCCAATCATGCTCCAGATAGAAGTGAATCCACAACCTGATTGGCTTACAGTAGAATTCCGGAATTAGCCAATCATGTGCAGCCCATTGTGTAAATAATGTATATAAAGCAGATACTGAGGGGACATTCATTCATTCCTCCTCACCACTATGAGCTGAATAAAGAGCATGAAATCACTTTGCGACTCTGAGTATATTTCAGAAGGAAGGAAGGAAAGGAAGGGAGGGAGGGAGGGAGGTAGGGAGGAAGGAAGGAAGGAAGGAAGGAAGGAAGGAAGGAAGGAAGGAAGGAAGGAAGGAGAGGGAGTGAAGAGGGAAGGAAGGATGAAAAGGGAGGGAGGGAGGGGGAGGGAAGGAAGGAAGGAAGGAAGGAAGGAAGGAAGGAAGGAAGGAAGGAAGGAAGGAAGGAAGGAAGGAAGGAAGAGGGAAGGAAGGATGAAAAGGGAGGGAAGAGGGAAGGAAGGATGAAAAGGGAGGGAGGGAGGGAGGGAGGGAGGGAGGGGGAGGGAAGGAAGGAAGGAAGGAAGGAAGGAAGGAAGGAAGGAAGGAAAAAGTTGGAAAGATTACAAGTCTTTCAAAGGATATCTAAGAGCAGCCACCCCCTTACCCTGGAATGAGCCTAAGAGCAGCGCCCCCCTGACCCCACAAGGCCCCCATATTAAAGCAGTTGCCATATTTGTCAGGCCAAGGAGGACAATGAGAAGCACTCACTGCTTTCTGGGAGCAAGGGAGCTTCTGCTTTTCAGACTGCCGGCAGCACTTGCCCAGTGCATCTCCCAGATCCACGAGGACATTAGCCTTCTCATAGACGTTTGAGAAATCGGAGTCTTTCAGGCCCTGGGACAGCTTCTTACTCCCATCCTTGCAGATGTTCCCGATATTCTTGGCGCTGGGGCGGGCAGGTGGGAATTTTTCTGGCCCTCCTTCAACCTTTACTAGTAATAGTAGTAGTAGTAATAATAATAATAATAATAATAATAAATAATTTTATTTATACCCCGCCCTCCCCGGCCAGAGCCGGGCTCAAGGCGGCTAACAACAGTAAAAATTACAGTAAAAACATAATAGGGGAAAACAAAAAAACCCCAATTTAAATTACAGGTTAAAATGCAATTTAAAATGCAACCTCATTTTAAAAGTAGCTCATGGGGAAGATGAGAGCGAGAGAAGGATGGAAATCAAACTACGCTCATCCCAATAGAAGGAAGACGACACCGCCAAAGATGACGAAGGAGATTGGCAAAACAAACTAATGAACTATACTGGACACGCCAGACAATTTCCTCCCCCCCCCTTTTTTAAAGGGAGAAATGTTCAGGCATAATCAATAAGCTTTGTGCATTGATTTCTACATTAGTCGAACTTTTAAAAGCTCACTTGTAATAATATATATAAGGTTTTAAAATTGGATAGTTAAGAGTGATTCTGCAGACGTGTATAAATAAGTAAAAAAATATTTAAAAATTGTACCAGGAGGGGGAGTTGGAGGGAAGTCAATTAAGATGTATGATTTTGATTGTGATGTTTTTGGGGTTTTTTTGTTTTTTATCATAAAATTAATAAATTGTATCAAAATACAAGAAAGAAAGAAAGAAAGAAAGAAAGAAAGAAAGAAAGAAAGAAAGAAAGAAAGAAGCAATCTTTCTCTCGCCCTCCTTATCTCTCTATTATTATTCATTACAGTGGTACCTCAGGTTAAGTACTTAATTCGTTCCAGAGGTCCGTTCTTAACCTGAAACTGTTCTTAACCTAAAGCACCACTTTAACTAATGGGGCCTCCTGCTGCTGCCACGCCGCTGGAGCACGATTTCTGTTCTCATCCTGAAGCAAAGTTCTTAACCCAAGGTTCTATTTCTGGGTTAGCGGAGTCTGTAACCTGAAGCGTATGTAACCCGAGGTACCACTGTATTCCATTTGTTCACCGCTTCCTACCAAAGTCTCAAAGTGATATATATAAAACAATAAAATACGTAGTAATGCCAATTCATATCAAATACATTGATTTGTTAGTATATGATTTTCTTTTGTTGCATGACCTAAGATTTCTAAATGACTGTTTTCCTAAGAAACTAGCCCCATCCCCAAACACGGATAGTAGTTAGAACAGAGACCCTCTAACCTCGTCCTGGAATCTGTATCGGTCGCTGGTGCATATCAACTGTAGGGAGAATCAGAAAAGAAATATAATGATACATTAAAATTTGGTGTTTTGTCTTGTTTTTTAAAAATTATTATTATTATTATTATTATTATTATTATTATTATTATTCCCCCTCCCTTCCCTCTCCAAGGAACCCAGGTCAGCAAACACAAACACAAAGCTAAAATAGTGTAAAACAGTTAGATCATTCTAAAAAAAAAAAAAACAACCTCAAAACTTATTACATTTGAAGGCATCTAAAAGCAGCTCCAGTTAAAATATTCTAAAAGCCTTTAAAGCCAAAAACATTGCTCCATCTAATGACTGTGGCGTTGCCAGGACTCGATGTTGTGCATAGAGGCTGTGGCCTGCTTTGCATGCAGAAGGTCCCGAGTTCAGATCCTGGCATCGCCAGGTGGGGCTTAGAGAGACTTCCTGCCTGAACACTCAGACAGACACCCCCCCCATCAGGGGGACCACTGCTCTGGCTCAACACAGGCAGCTTCTGGTGTTCCTATTTGAAGCGGCCCTTTCCTCAGAACCATGAGGACTAGAGACTTACTTTATTTTAAAAGGGGAGTGCCACGGCTCAGCGGCAGAACACCTGCTTTGCACGAAGGAGCTTCCTAGTTTGACCCCTGGCACCATACAACCGTACCATAAGAACTTCCTTGACAGCTTCCTTAATACCTGAGTTAAGGGATGCAGTTGCCTCTTCCTGGATTGGGGTGGGATGCATAGTTGTCAACTTACAGATTTGAAAATAAGGGACCAGCAGCCTTGAAAATAAGGGACCAGCAGCCAAAATAAGGGACCTGCAGCCTCACCTGTTCCAGGCACTCCAGTCTTCCTGCCCTGCTGCAGTCTGGTCAAACTCATGCTGGTCGCTTCGAGAACACTGTCCAACCAACTTTGTAACCAGAGGTTCAACTGAATAGAATCTGAATCACATGCACCACAAGGCCTATGCAGCCTCAACTTAAGATGGCGCCCCCTGTCTGGCTTTGCACTGCAAAGTTTGCAGCAGCACGTGCAACAAAATGGCGTCCAGCATTCAAAACCCCCCTCAGCTTGCATTAACTAGCCACACACAAGGCATGCAAGCTCCACCCCCCCATCGTTCTTAGACTTCTTATTGGGTGAGCAACACAGCCAAGCAACACAGTTGGAGCCTCCCTCCTCCCTGGCAAGGCAGGGAGGGAGGGAGAGGAGCTGCTTCCTTTGAAATTTAAGGGACATCATTTAAGGGACATTTAAGGGACATCCATTAATAAGGGACAGCAGCGGGACATGGGGCTGGAATAAGGGACTGTCCCTTCAAATAAGGGACACTTGACAGCTATGGTGGGATGGGGCTCAGCTAGAAAGGGAGGTTTTGTTCAGGGTGGGTCCTACCGTTAGGCAGAGTGACATGGCTGCTCCCAGCGGCAGGTGGACTGGTGCAGGGAGGTGTTGGGGGGGGGCTGCCCTGCCCTCCATCTTGCCTAGTGGAGGATGTGAGGGGGGGGTCCTACCCCAGCCATAGCGAATGATCCTAGTAGACATAGATTCATAGAGCTGGAAGGGACCAACAAGTCTCATTGAGTCCAGCATCTACTCTACAAATGTGACAGTCCCTAAAAAATTATGGGACCTTTTTGTGTGAGTTTCATACGGATATAGAAACGGCCACGTCAAACAGCCCATAAATTGGTTAAATAAATATGAAGAAACCTGAGAAAAGGCAACTCCCCACAGTTACAGGCCCACAGGGATACGGGTGGCGCTGTGGTCTAATCTTGGGCTTGCCGATCAGAAGGTTGGCGGTTCGAATCCCCGCGATGGGGTGAGCGCCCGCTGCTCTGTCCCAGCTCCTGCCAACCTAGCAGTTTGAAAGCACACCGGTGTGAGTAGATAAACAGGTACCGCTGCGGCGGGAAGGTAAACGGTGTTTCCGTGCAGTCTAGTTTCCATCACTGTGTCCCATTGTGCCAGAAGCGGTTTAGTCATGCTGGGCACATGACCCAGAAAGCTATCTGTGGACAAAGGTCAGCTCCCTCAGCCTGAAAGCGAGATGAGCGCCCCAACCCCATAGTTGCCTTTGACTGGACTTAACCGTCCAGGGGTCCTTCCCCTTTTTACCTTACAAGCCCCACATGTCAAGCCCTTTCCACAGGAAAGGCTCTCCAGTGTCAAAGCTCAAGTGGATACTGTCCCACCACCCAGACTCAGAGACCTCAGTGGACATTGGCATTGCATCCTCCCTATATTTCATGCTCTCTTTCTCTTCTGCTTTTTACCTCAGACACCACCACCCCTCGCTAAATCCCAGGTTCCTTCCTTCACTTCTCTCTCTCAAACTTTCTTTTCTTGCGTGGTAGGCAGCATAAGACCTCTCTCTCTCTCTCTCATTGAGGCAGGGTGGGAGAGGGCAGGCTCATTTAATTTAATTTGACTTACTTTTAAAGCCATTTTAAATTTTGGTTTTATACACACACACAGGGATGCGGGTGGCACTGTGGGTTAAACCACAGAGCCTAGGGCTTGCCGATCAGAAGGTCTGTGGTTTGAATCCCCGCGACGGGCTGAGCTCCCGTTGCTCGGTCCCAGCTCCTGCCCACCTAGCAGTTCAAAACTATGTCAAAGTGCAAGTAGATAAATAGGTACCACTCCAGCGGGAAGGTAAACGGCGTTGCCGTGTGCTGCTCTGGTTCACCAGAAGCGGCTTTGTCATGCTGGCCACATGATCTGGAAGCTGTACGCCAGCTCCCTCGGCCAATAAAGCGAGATGAGCACCACAACCCCAGAGTCGTCCGCGACTGGACCTAATGGTCAGGGGTCCCTTTACCTTTACCTTTACCTTTACCTTTACACACACACACACAGAGGGGGGAAGTGACTGTGGGCATGGCCGCTGACGCAGTGGTGGCTGCTCAACTTCAGACATGTTTGGAGGAAAAGGAATATCTGGACCCCCTTTCCATCCGGCCTCAGGCCTGATTTGGTACCCAAAGAGCCTTGATGCACTGCCTGGCGACCTCTGAATAACGCCTGCCCTGCCATGATGCTCAGGGAAACCAACACTGTTTCATCCTTGTCCGAGAAGCCTGCCTTGCAAGGGGCCATCCTGAAGCCCACCCACACTGTGCCAGCTTGCAGATCTCGCTCCGCAAGCTCTCTCCTTACCCCGCAGAACATCCTGTACACGTTCGCCCTAGTCTGGAACAAAGAAAGGGAGTGGGAAGCAAAGCAAGCGAAATCTCAGCTTGTAGTTAGTGATGGATTCTCTTGTAGGTCTACCTGAGCCTGGAACTGATTGCCCCAGGACAAACCAAGAGACTAGGAGAAGGACCTGTATCTTCATAGCCATATTGAAGTCGGACGGAATTGGCTTCTCTCTCCTGGTTTGTGGTTCTGGCTCCAGACAGTTCCTCTCTGCTCCTCCTTCTCCTTCTCTCTGCTATAGCTGGTTTTATAAGCTGCTGGGGGGTGGGGGTGGGGGAGAACGATAAACTGTTGCTGAGTGTACCCAAAATACAATTCTGTTTAAAGGTCAGTGTTGGCTTTAGGGATTTTTTAATATATACTTTAAAACATTTTGTTCTTTTATCCTTCTACGTGGCAGCTGATCTCCCTTGAGATTACAAGCCACAGAGACTCACATAAAGACTAGGAAGTGCAAGAGAAAAGTTTATAAATCTCCCCCTTTGGCCAAAAGAAAAAGTCCTATGGGGTAGCTATGAAGATAAAATGTTTTGAATGTGTGGGGGGGTCAGGATCTCTATTTGGAAATAGATTACTCTGCCTACCCAAAATGCTTTGTCACTTGAGGCACAAAATCCAAATAGTGGTTACGCTATTGAACCTTGAACAGGCAATAACATATAATTCAATTTTAGCATTTCTAATGCATTAACATTGGTGCATTAAATGGCCACCCAACCCCCCACAAAAATTGAGCGTCCGTCACACCTAGCTAATCTAAATTGGGTTTTAGTTTATTTGCACACACACTTCCACCACATGTGAAGTGTTGTACAAGGGTGCCTCCTCTCACTTATGTGGGAGTTACGTTCTGGGCCCCAAAATCACATAAGTGTTGAGTAAAAAGGTAAAGGGACCCTTGACCATTAGGTCCAGTCGTGGCCGACTCTGGGGTTGCGGTGCTCATCTCGCTTTACTGGCCAAGGGAGCCGGTGTACAGCTTCCGGGTCATGTGGCCAGCATGACAAAACCGCTTCTGGCGACCCAGAGCAGCACATGGAAACGCCGTTTACCTTCCCGCCGGAGCGGTACCTATTTATCTATTTGCACTTTGACGTGCTTTCGAACTGCTAGGTTGGCAAGAGCAGGGACTGAGCAATGGAGCTCACCCCGTCCCAGGGATTAGAACCACCTACCTTCAGATCGGCAAGTCCTAGGCTCTGTGGTTTAACCCACAGCGCCACCCGTGTCCTAAGTGTTGAGTACTCTCTAAAAAACCTCTAAACACCTGTTCAAGTTCAAGTTTTATTGCAGCAAAAGCCAGTGACACTAAACACCACAAGATCAAACAAAGAGAAATCAAGAACAACATCAGGAAAGAAAAAAAAAAGGATTACACAAGGGAACTTCGCAGTGTGCCATTCAACAGAAGAAATTTACGCTTCCTGATTACTAAAGTGCAAAATTTGGCCACCTCATATGATATTGAGCTTGAGGAATCTTCCAGAAGGTATTTTCGTAGAGTTTCGGGGGAGGATTCCAAATAATGTTGTAGGGGTATAAATTTTGATAAAAGCGGCAGAATAAGTTGAACTCATTCTTCACTATAAAATTCGCAAAATAGAAGGATGTGTGTGACAGATTCTACCTTATTAGACATACAGGGGCAGAGACGCGCATGCATTGGTACCCGCGTGAATTTGCCGTACAGCACTGCTGAGGGCATTGTCTCAAAGCGGGCTCTAGAGAAAGCCCATCTATAAGCTTCGTTAGTGATGTTAGTTAAGTAAGGGGCAGCTGCAAAATTAGGCCAAGCTTTTAAATATCTATACGTCTCCGGGAGTAGGGCGTCTTCTTGTTGTAATTCGACATCGTAAAGTCTCTGAGTAATAATTGCTTTCTAAACACCTGTTTTCCCCCTTGCTACCCAGCTGTCTCTCCACAGAACTCGTCTCTTCAACTGGAGTTGTTCGGTGGGGAGGCTGAGCAACCAAAACCAAAACGAAGCCCCTTTCCACCCCTACTGATGTCCTTTTTGGGCTCCATGGAGGGTCTCTTTTGCATGTTATGTAAGACTTTGTTACAGACAGACTGGGCTGTTGTGCCATTTGTGTTTTGGCAGAGTTCTGGGTGTCCCTGATGTTCCAGATTAAGCACCCGCTTCCGCATGACTTTTGCTAAATGCGTTGGCACTCAAAACCCATTTCGTGGCTGTTCTTGCCATTTTGATCAGAGGCTGCTTTCTTCCTTATACCCAAAACAATGGCACAATTACTTGCTGTGGATGGCTTTCTTTGTGTGTCTGTGTAACGTAGGTCTTTTTCATTCAGTGGCATGTCCTGTCTCTTTGCGTGATTTAGAAGGAGGAGGAGGAACAGCCAACACTTTTGTTCCCCTTCTATTGTTCACTGCCACATATGCATGTTGAGAGAATTTCAGAACTAGTACCAAGAGCGCATTGCAGTAATCTGACCTCAAGGTCACTTAACGCATGTCTATCCCTGACCACGAACAGAGCTGGTAGACCATTCCGACTTCTTTCCAGTGAAATTTCCCCAAATATATAAGTAAAATAAATGAGTCAGATAACGGAAAGGATTCATCTAAAAAGTGGTTTATTAGAGCCCTTTGCCTTGGGCAGATATCCATCCGTACAAGCACTTCACTACAATATGAAAACATGTTCTGTGAGCTCAGTTACAGCTGGGAAACAAAGATCGAGATGCAATGGTGTGACTTGGCAGAGTAACCCACAAACTCCCCTGTACAGTGTTTCCTTCTGGGCTAGTGTGTTTTCTGGGCATGTTTCAATAACCATTACACCACACCAACTCTTCCCTTGTTATTTTATCCACCGTCCCCACCATCATTCCTGATTGCTAGAGCCTTGTTGGTAGGGCTGTACCTGCCTAAGATCAGCAGAAAAGCTACTCAGAAATAGAAGTTCCCCTTCTCCAGTCCTTCAGGCCCTGTGCTCCTGTTCCACTTTCTTCACTAAAAAACCAAAAGCACTGGCACCCATCTACCTAACTGGAGACCATCCTGATCAACTTAAGTTTTGCACAAATCCAAAAGCAGACTTTTTGGAACAGAAGGCAAAGCTCCAAATAACGATGGCGACAAAGACCCTCCAGATATCTCACGAAGATCTGGAGGTGTCTGGTTTGAAGGGAATGGATTAAACTTTGCCAGTTGGCCAATATGGTGGGGGGGGGGGGAGGAGGCACTCCCTAGCAAGAGAAATCCTCTCTCTGCTTTCTCCCAAACTCCCCTTTTGAATCAAAACGCCTTTTAGCACTTTGGTGACGGAAGACAAAAATCAGACAGAACTTTTTCTTTTAAAAAAAGGACTGAGATGTTTTCCTTGGGTCGCGACTGCCTAGAATTTAAAGTGCGTACCAGTGAGGGCTTCCAGAGGCCCCCTTGGTGAGAGGTCAGTGTGTGCAGATTGCTTTTTGCTCCCCACCCCCCACTCTGCTTTGTCTTGGGGAGGGAGCAAGGTCTTAGATAGTTGATAGTCTATAGGTCAGGGAAGCAGCTAACCCACTTCCCGGAAGCATGGAACTGGAACCAGCCAGAGAGAGGACAGGACAGAGGAAGGGAAGAGGCGCATTTCAGCAGTAGGGGGCAAGTCTGTTTCTGATTCACACGGACGGCACCGTTGGGCGGGTGATCTGCACAGAACTGGCGAGAGACACGTTGTTCAGGTAGTTGATGTTGAAGCAGTTGCTGCGGGCCTCGCCCTCCAACTGGGAACAACATTTCTTGGGGTCTTTCCACGTTTTCTTCTGGGAGCTGCAGAGTGCCACAATGAACTGGGATTTCTGTGGGGAGGAGAAATAGCCACATCAAGTTAAAGAATCAGGGGTGTCAGTGTTACTCTCTTTTCTGAAATGGTGGGACATCATTGCCACCCATCACCACCTGTAGGGTCACAGGTCCCCATCCCTCGTTTATAGGCAGAGGAGGGAGGAGTGAAACACAAGTTAAAAGCAGAACCCCTCGTGCTCAGCTCATACTAGGCAGCTCCTAAATCAAGATCCTTGCCAACAACCCCCCCAACAACCCTTGCCTTGTTCTTTACAGATGAATAGCTGCTTCCTCCAACCGATTACTCACCACATCCTCAGCACACTGTGTCCTCTCACTGCCCTGCAACTTGCAGCAGGGTTCTGTGATGTTCTGGACCAAAGCAGGGATGTTTTTCCTGGAGAACAATGTGAAAAAGTTGGGGGGGGGGGTTGTGGTTATAAAAATATACTAATGGAAAATGCCCTGCAGTTGGGCAAGGACAGTTAAACATTTATGCCACACATAAGTCTTGACTGACACGTCAGCCATTTCACATGGCAAATTCTCTTCTTTCTTCCTTGAAATTTTCTATTATCTGTATTTAGAGACTGGCAACTCTATCAAATTTCAGTTTCTCTCAGTTTCTTTCATACCATAAGTTAAGTTCACCATGTTTCCACATCAGCTTGCAAATATTTTTTTCCTTTAATGTCCTCACGAATGTTCATCAGAATTTCAGTGTGAATTTGTCCTAACATGCACATCTTTGCAAAGCAATTTCCTCTAGTATAATGCACACCTGTATGTTACATTCACTAAAATATGGGATTTTATTTGCATACTTCAACAACATATTTGCAATTTTCTACACATTGCAAAATTTGAAGAATCTTGGCCATGGTTCAATTCACATATCATTCCTGGAAGTGCAAATTAGGCTTATTTGAGAAAGCAAACAGGAGTGAATTTCTCTCCAATTCCTTCCTGTCTTCAGCTAATAGGACTAGGTAGACTGGAGGAGGAGGAGAATCTCAAACTGTAGACTGGGAATGGTTTGGGTAAGAGGGAGAAGTTTGGGTTTCAGCCACAAGGGGGTTTCAGCCACAAGGGGGAGCAACAACCCTAGGTCTGAATTAATTATCCAGCCTTCCTTAAATTAATTATTTCTGAACAGCACAGTTTAACTTTTTTGAAAGACACACACAAGGCTTGCTGCCTGCAAGCAAATTATTGATACCAGAGGTGGCTGCAATCTCCGCAATCTGTATTCCGCCCAGTTGGAATAACAGTCATTGCATCTTTATACCACTTGCTACTGACAGATGCCCTTTTCACACTCCCACCCCACCCCCCTCCAGTATAGGCATTCTTAAACACACTTTTCTAGCCGGAGAAGTGCATGGCACAAATCGGAAAACCTTCCCCAACCTCCCCTGCAATCTACTTCCCGACAGCCCAGCAGAAGCCTGAAGCCCTCTTGATATTCCACTGCCCTCGGGAGTTCGGGAGTTCTGTGTGACAGCCCCTAAGTCAAGGAATTCCCTCCCCACACCCAGCACCATCATTATGCAGTTTCTGCCATGTATTGGAAGAAGATGCCCCTTTCAAACCTGGCCTTTGATACCTGATATATATCTTTACAAGAGCCACCTGTGACTCTTGTAAAGATATATTGTAAACTGTGACTGCCACTTGTTGGAAACTGTGATGCTGAACTTTAAATTGCTGTAGCTTGACCTGGGACCTGAAGGAGAAGGGCAGGTAAGTAACTGAAACAGAATAAATAACCATACTTACTGCTTGGTGAGAAGCGTGAATTGGCCACAGAGCGAGTCCAGGAGGTCTGGGGTGACCTGACCGAGGTTGACCTGTTGAATTTCCTGGTCGTAGGCTGGGTATGGAGCCAAATTGGCAAAGCAACCAAAACGGGCCTCTCCTGCAGGGACTTTACAGCAGAAGTGTGGCCTGGTCTTCACAGAGAACTCCTGTTTGCAGTACTGGGTCAGAACCTTTTCCCACTGGAAAGGAAAGCAAAACAGGGGGAGGTCATGAGGGAGCGACAACCTCTAGAGGTGAATGAAAACCCATCCGTTTCTTGCAGCTCCTTGCAGTCTACCAATCTTAAGTTCAGTTCTCATGAAAATTCGCCAGCACTTTCATTTCAGTTTATTCCTAATATGTACATTTTTGTATGCTACGTATGTGTTTGCAATTTCCCCAATATAAAGCATTTTTGCATTTACTAATATATACCATTATATGCACAATTTACGCATCTGTGTACCCGTTCCTTGGTTGGAAAAAGCGACAAACTTCCCAACGGTTAGCCTGCAGGGCTGCAAAATTCCAAAATGCCACACTGGGTGTTATCCCAAATCAAGGACAAATCCTTCATTGTGAACTGCTCAGATACTCTGGCTGCACGGGAGAGGCAGCTTGTGTTCGAAATAGACCATAAAGCATGGAATGCTGGGAGAGAAAGGGATGCTGGGAAAAGACCCAAGCAGGAGATTCCAGGAGTCCCTCCTGACTCACTCACCCCTTTGCGGGCACAGACGGCATCCTCCTTTCGGCAACATTTCTTAAACTCATTTTCCAAGCGGTTCACAGCCTGGGCTCGGCGCACCAACCAGCCAAAAAGTGACTTTGGGAAGATGCTGGCCGGGTAGGTGGGACGGAATTTACGCAGCTTGCAAATATTTTTTATGTTGGCGCTGGTGGGCTCTCCAGGAGGAAAGGTGACCTCTAGAAGCTTCAGTGGGTTGACCTGATCCGAGGGTTTGCACCGGGAAGGATTGCTGCAGGTGACCGGCTGTGATGGACCTTGACCATCAGAGCTCTTGAAGTTATAATTCGGGAAGAGGGAATCCTCGTCAAAGCAGCGATCCCGGCTGGCACCTTCCAGCATGCAGCAGTGGTAAGGCCTGGTCTTTATCGAGAATTCCGCGTCGCAGAACTGCTCCAGAACATCTGACCACTGGAGCAGGGTGGGGAGAGATGAACGGGTCAATCAGATGGCGAACCAGAGTTTTTCTAATCTGGGCCCAAACTCAAGAGTCTGCTTTTGATACCACATGTCTGTCTGTCTGTCCTGGGATGTGCAAGGCGACAGCAGACTGAGAAGAGGACAGATTTTGACTGTGTAAAGCAGGGGTCAGAAATCTTTCAGCAGGGGCCGGTACACTGTACCTCAGACCTTGTGGGGGGACAGACTATATTTGGGGGTGGGGAATGATGCAAGAGCACCACGAGCCCCGGTGGCTGCTAACCTGTGTCTTGAGAGTGGCAGGGGCTGGCAGTGGGACGATGAGTGGCGCGCGAAAGGGCTCAGGAGAGGGGCTGTTTAAAATGGCGGCCGCTCGAGTGCTGCTGCAGCTGCTGGCACTAACAAAGCCCAGCCCCCTTCCTCCTCTAGGCAGGGCAGGGAGAAGCCAGGAGGAGGGAGGGAGGAGGCGCCGCCACTGCCGCCATGTGAGGGAGAGGGAAAGAACGCACGCACTGGCGATCCATGTGGCGATTCCCAGACCGTCCACGGGCTGGATCCAGAAGGCAATTGGGCCTGATCCGGCCCGCAGGCCTTAGTTTGCCGACCCATGGTGTAAAGAGTGACTTTGCCTCAACCACAGCATGCCCTACCAACACATCTGGAGGAGAGGAGAAGCAGCTTCAAAAGCCAACCTTGAGAGACCAAATCTGTGCAAAGTTGTGTGGACCCCCAAAAGCCCTTTGAAAGGAGTCCCACTAGAGTCCCACAGAGGCTCGGTTTTATGCTCCAACCTTTGAAAAGCTGAGGATGCATCATACAAAGGCATTGTTGGCCTTCACAACCAGTGCAGTATCTGAGCATGTCACAACCACCACCGAGGGGTATGCTAGTAACATACACACAGCCCAGACAAAATCTCATCAGATCTCAGTTGTGTAGAAGTCACCTTTTACAGAATAGAATACCTCTTTGCATTCCACTTACTGCATGAGGAAATACAATGGCTTGGCCATAGATGGTCCCAACCCTGATAAGAGCATAAGATTAACAAATCTGGGGTGAGAATGATCAGACCTTAGAGATTGGGATTGAGCCAACGATCCCTTTTTTAAAAGGTTTCCACCAAAATGCTCTGTAGGGCATGTTCAGCACCCACAAAATCCATGCATGCAAGACTCCTCCTGCCTTTTAAAAAAACGGTGGAAAGACACGACTAGACGACTAAACAACAACAAAAATATGCCTAAGAGCAGCAGCCCCTGCCCTCACAAGACCCCTGTATTACAGCAGTTGCCATATTTGTCAGACCAACAGCGACAATGGTAGATCAGATGTCAGACTGCAACTCCAATCAGCCCTTATTCAGCATGGCTGGATGACGGTGGGAGCTGGATTCAGGCAACAACTGGAGGGCCACAGATGTTTCCCAACCCTGATAGACACGTAAGATTTACAGATCTGGGCTGAGAACTGTCAGCCTGCAGAGACTGGGACCGAACCAACAGTCCCTTTTTAAACGTTTTCACCAAAATTCTCAGTAGGGTGATTTCAACACCGACAAAACGTAGGAGAAAGGTTTTTTAGACTTTCCCAAAAATATAAATAAATGGTGGAAAGAATTCAAGCTCAAAACCAGTTTTCCAAAGAGCGGCTAGGAACATAATGTGTCTTAGGATTTGCAGCTCCTGCCCTGTAATGTACCTAAGAAAAGTGCGCCCGTTTTCACAGCAATGTCATTTTTGTCAGACCAGGAACAACAACAGTAGCAACTCACCACACTCTGACAGCAAGAAAGCTTCTCGTTGTCAGGCAGCTTGCAGCACTGGCCAACCCCGGACTCCATGTTGTTGAGGGCATCTCCCTGGCGGCTGAGGTGACCAAAACCCGTCTGGGGCACATTCCAGGGCCCGTAGTAGAGCTTCCTCCTCCCTTCATTGCAGATGTTGCCAATATTACTGATGTTAGGTTGGGCAGGTGGGAATTCGTCCAGTCTGTAGCGAGGGGGGAGCCGGGTGCACCCAAAGGCACTGCTGCAGCTGGGCCTCCTGCCCCTTGGGCTGAGGGGAGAGGATAACCGTGTCTGGGGCTCTCCATTGACTAGCAGCGGGAGATCAAACTCTGGGGAAGAGGAGAGGGATGGAAATCAAACAAGGCGCACTCACACCTCACATGCATTAGCTGGGAAATGCCCGTTTTGAAACTAAACCTTTAAATATTTCTATTTTTTTCTTTTATTAGCTTGGAGGCAGGGGAAGTATAAGTCTATGAACGTTCTTTCTTACTCTATGGGAGATTTCATTATCAGGTGCCATGTAAAGATAAATGCAGGTGTTTGAGAATTTCCAAGACATCAGCAGTCGTTATTTGGGTCGCTGTGTGGTGATACATTTCCCTTCAGACTGGTGCTGTGGGTTAAACCACAGAGCCTAGGACTTGCTGATCAGAAGGTCGGCGGTTCAAATCCCCGCAACAGGGTAAGCTCCTGTTGCTCGGTCCCTGCTCCTGCCAACCTAGCAGTTCAAAAGCACGTCAAAGTGCAAGTAGATAAATAGGTACCGCTCGGGTGGGAAGGTAAACGGCACTTCCGTGTGCTGCTCTGGTTCTCCAGAAGTGGCTTAGTGCTGCTAGCCACATGACCCAGAAGCTGTACGCTGGCTCCCTTGGCCAATAAAGCGAGATGAGTGCCACAACCCCAGAGTCAGTCACGACTGGACCTAATGGTCAGGGATCCCTTTACCTTTACCTTAGAGTTGGAAGGAATCACAAGGCTCAAACCCTGAAATTAGGAGTCTCATGCTGTACTGACTGAGCTACCCCAGGTTGGTATTACCAATTCAAAACAAATACATCAATCTGTCCCTGTACAATTCTCTCTTCTTGCACAGCCCAAGGTTTTCTGAATAACCTTTTCCTGGAGAAACTGGCCCCAATCCCCAGCATGGATTGTAATTAGAACGGAGAAACTTGAACCCTCACCTCCCAGTTCATCATTATCTAGTGTCCTCTGAAGCAGAACCTCCCGTGGGATCTCGGCCGGAGGGATTTCCTCTTGGAGAATTGGCTTCCCAAGTTCAATAACTAAAAGAGAGAATTGGGAAGGAGGGATTAGAAGATTTATTTAAAGCAACAACAACAATATTATTTACTGAATTGATACCCCTCCCTTTCATCTCTAAGGATTCCAGGGTGGCAAACAGACACACAATTTAAAAAAAACAAACAAAAAAAAAACCATTGTAAAACAGAACATTCTAAAAAAACCCCCAAAAAACAGTTTCAGTTGAAAACATGCTTCCATCTAACAATCATGGGGTTGCCAGGACCTATATCAGCAAAGTCCAACTAGATCCAGCATCACAATTCCCCCCCCCCCCCTTATTTAACTGGGGCTTCTCAATTTGTCCGAAGAGCATATAGTCTTGGTTTGCAAGGACAAAAGAAAGTTTGGCAAAAAGCAATAGTTATGGGGCAGAGTACCTGCTTGCCATGCAGAAGTTCCCAAGTTCAATTCCCGACATCTCTAGGTAGGGCTGGGAATTCCCCCTGCCTGAAACACTGGAAAGCCTCTGTCAGGCATTTGTAAACAATACTGAACTAGATGGGCCAATGTTCTGACTTGGCATAGACAGCTTCCTATCTTTTTTCCTTCCTATCTTTTTTCAGAACCATGAGGACTGGAGCCTTACTTTGTTTTAAAGGGGGAGTGCCATGGCTCAGTAGCAGGTATGCTGAACCACAACTCCAGAGTGGAAGTGGTGTGTTGATCAGGAAGTTGCACGAATACCCAAAAAATAATTGTACCCTGTACTAGGAGAAGTCAGGACTTGGCCCCCAGGGCATCAAGGCCTAATTAAAACAAGCAACCATAGCACAAGAATGTGACTTCCTTAATATTTGACTTAAGCCATGTGGCCACTCTTCCCAGATTTGGTTGGGGCAGTGCTCAAACAGAAGGGAGACTTTGATTGGGGCCGGTCCTACTATTAGACGTGGCAGGTAGACAGCGGCAAGGAGGTGTTGGCCCCGAGTTTCCACGTGAGCAGTGGAGGATTTCAATGGGTTTACTCTGAGCAGGATTAACACTGAACACACAACCCCAATATTTTAAATTGTTTTTCCCAGGGGCCTCATTGTGTGGGATAGAATTTATTTATTTTTAAGTAGATTTGGAAATCAGAATATAAAAATGATTTAGCACACATCGCTAGCTCCAGCAAAATTGCTTTTACGGGCAGGAAGGCCAGCCATGTGCTGCTGGAACCAAGTCTTTCTTGCTACAGTTAATCAGCCTGGTTAATCAACTTCCTCTTGTCAATTACAAGCACAGTTCTCATGGATGAGTAAGCACAATCAATTCCAAAAGAAGAGGAAGTCAATACACTCTGCCACCCGCTAATTAACACTTGCGGCAATGATGGAAGTCTGGCTCGCTCCGTGGGGCCAGTTTCCTGGGCAGACTCAGCCTGACTACCTTATCTGTCTCGTACATATTTTGTCCTTGACTTCCTGTGAAGGTTTCTACCCATTCTTTTGCAGCATAGCTCCTGCAGCTTCAAAAACAGGTGCTAGACAGGCAGAGATTCTACAGGTGCAGCAATTGGGAGGGGGTGGAAAGAGAGAAATGGCCCCTGTTGAGTTCTTCAGCTCCACATCTGGCAGGCCATACAGATGCTTCTCTACCCCTGATCTAAGTGACCAGAAATATGTGCTAAATGACACCACCAGATTCAACATTTCATCGCAAGTCTCTGGCAAATGTGTGTCTTCCCATGTAATCTTCTTCTTCTTTGGCGATCACTCGTAGTCGAGTAAGATTGTCTTCCATAAACATGGTATTACATTGTGTAGGGTCTTAATAGTAACCAGGGAGGAAGGAGAAGATTGCTGCATACCCACCATACATTTTCAGCATACTCCCCCCACCCAAGAATCCTGGAAACTGTAGTTTACCTCAACACAGAACTATAATTCCCAGCACCCTTAACAAACTACAGTTCCCAAGATTCTTTGTGGGGAGTGATGTACTTTAAATGCATGTATGATGAGTCTAGTTGGTTTACGAAGAGAACGAGAAAAGCCAGCTTATTCTTCTGGTCTTGCAGGGTGACGTTGCCATTGTGGCAGGGAAAAGTCCTCTGGCATCAAGAGCCTCTTTAAGTTCTCTGCAAATAATGGCCTCAGAATCCACTCCCTGCTTAGGGAAGGTAAATATTGTATCATGCGTGCCGAGGGAATGAGATCTAGAGGAAGCCACCCACCACAAGGTCTTGGGCTGCACCTGACATGTGCGTTCTTAACATGTACACCCCTTTTCAAAACAAATAACAGTTTACTCTCACAGCCAGCGCAGCTCTTTTGTACAGTTTGCACAGCCAAAATCCCTGCTGGTTGCTCCTCACGGCAAAAAGATGTCAGGATGGTTGCACCATCATACCCTCACATCAAGGGAGGGGGTTCTAGGTTTGGTATAGACAGACTTCAGATCTGTAGGATCTACTTTATGGTGTGTGGTTTTTGTTTGTACTAAAAAACCTGAAGTTCAACAACAAGAGACAAGTGCACAATAGAGACTGAGCCTAGTGGACATATGCTAAGAATTAAGGAACAAGGGTGTCTCTGGGCATGTACTGAGACCAGATGGTCAGTACTAGAATCAAGGTAAGAAGTCCTTCCTTTCAAAATTCCACTTCTGGCCACCCTACCACCGAGCGTTCTTTTTCAGCATCTAATAGGGGGTGTTGGTGTTTGGGTCATTCTTGTTGGTGATCAGGAGCTCTTGCTGAACTACTGCAAATCACCCAGTAGATCGTTATTGCCCTGCGCTGCTCCCAAGGATGCTACTGTTGAAAAGGTCTCTGTAGCCAATTGTTTATGCTGTGCAAGGGGCCTGACCACACTGATGCTTTCAAACATCCCAGGTGATAAATAGCAGAAACTTCACTTCCTTCCTTCCCCGCAAGCCAGCTTGTCCTCCAAGCAATCACCAAAAAACAACAGACCTTCCAAAACGAATGACCAGCTTCTGCACTCCCTTTGTTTACTTTGAGGTTCGGGGGAACATGCAGTGCATGATGGAAAATCACTGTGCTCCACTAGACATAGAACTAAGCTTGGAGACCTCAGAGGCCTGGATCTCAGGGCTTGGCTGTCATGGGACAAATTATCCAATGCCTGAGCCTCAGTTTTCCTCATATGTAAAATGGAAAAATCTGTAGTGGCCTATCAGAAAGGGTTATTGTGAGGCACCGTTTCGGGTTCTGGGTTTTAAATTTTTGGTTGGGACACACACATGCATTTTGGGAGGGCTGTATTTTCTCTGTAACTCAAGATACACACAGCATCTTGGACACAGCAGTACAGTACTATTCTTTACAATCTATTATGTTATGGTATGTGTCCCTTCAATCTAGAGTTGTTCTTTTATCTGATACTACTTCTTCTTTTTTCCCCTTTTTTTTTTGCAGAGGGAAGGAATCGTTTAAATTTTAAAACATTGCAACACAATTTGGCTGGAAAAAACCAACACCAAACAAGACGACAGATTTCACAAGGTTAATCAGGAGATTTTTCAGATCCAAAGCCAGTGTCACATTTTTTTTCCAGTTAAAGCTACTGAAAATCATGATTTATCGCCCAGTTGTGCTAGATTTCACAATGCCTAGAGTGTTTGGGGTTTTTTGCCTGGAGGCCTTGAAAAAAATTGTCAAATACTTAAGAGGGTCAGCAAGTGTGTAAATAATTGGTTTTCGGTTCCAAATCACAAGACTGATGATAGATGTGTTGTTTTGAAGCCTTATGCAGCCTGAGCCACTAAGACAACAGCAGTTCTGAAACACGATTAAGGAAAGAGAGGAACAATGTTGATTGATTTGGGAGCACCCAGCTACTCAAATAAACATAAAAAGATAAAGTAGCTTTTGGATCTGTGCTCACAGAATAAAATGAGAGCCATCTTGAAATTTCAAAAGGTAGGGAGACCCAAACCTTTGAGAAAATTGAGGTAGATTGCAGGCCTCAGAATGGCTCAATCTTTGATTTACATCTCAACAATGTTCAGGGATTCTGAAGGAGATAACATGGGTTAGCTTCTATAAAACACAAAAGGGGCTGGTGTGTGTGTGTGTGTGTTTGTGTATGTATACAGTATGCTGAAAGTTCTCTTGCCTGTGTATTCATACACCCTACATTTAAAGCACACAAATAACTAATAATCCCCGTGAAGTGTAGTTTGCCAACTCACAAAGCTACAATCCCCAGAACCCTAAACAAACTACAGTTTCCTCGGTGTGGGGGTGTGCCTGAAATGTGTGGTGCCTATACAGCCAGCGGTTTTTCCCTGCAGTGACAATAAGGTACTCTCTCTGAGAAACAGCTAGCAGGTGGGGGAGAATAGGCAGTTTCAGAGAAGACTTGCACGAGCAGGGAAGGATCCAGAAATTTAAAATGTCCACCCCCCGCTTTACAGGAGCGTGGCACTACCACACATAAGGCTCTGTACATGCCATACATTTAAAGCACATGGCTCTCCCTACCCACAACTCCTGGGAACTGTAGTTTCTCAAGGGTGCTTGGAATCGTGGGCCTGTAAGGGGGCAAACTACATTTCCCACGATTGTGTTTATGCGCGAGGGTGCGAATAGAGGAATACATGTGCTTTAAAGATATGGTGCGTATGCAGTCTAACGCACCGGTTGTTCCCGGCTAACAGGCAGCACGGAGGGCGCGAGGAAAGTGCCAACCTGAAGTGCACTGCCGCCATGCCAGCTTGCAGATCTCGCTCGGCAGCTGTCACCTTGCCCTGCACACATCTGCCCTAGTTTGCAACAGGGAAAGGGAGGTCAGGAAACAAGTAAGCAAGCAAGGTCCCATAGTTTGTTGTCATAGTTAGTGATGGGTTTTCGGGTAGGCTTACCTTCGGGCGCAAGAGTGGCGGATTGCGCCAGGACTAGCCAAGAGGCCAGGAGAAGGACCAGCATCTTCATAGTCGTCCCGAGTCAGGTGGAGTCTTGTTTCTCTCAGGGGTTGTGATTCTGGCTCCAGGTGGTTCCTCTCTGCTCCTTCTTGTTGCCTGAGCTGCTGTTGCTGCTGGTTTTCTGGCTGCTGCTGTGCTCTTTTATAAGGCTGGAGCCTGGCAGGCGAAAACTGAGTCATCGGCTGACGTAGGGAGACACGCCCTGGGTGCTCATGAGCCAGCAACCCACTACCACCAAAACCACAACTGGAGGGGGGGTGCGGGAGGAAAGAAAAACAGAGGAATTTTCCTCCTCCTTCTCCTCCTCCTTTCTCTGCCCCCTCCCCAACCTCAAGCCCAACCATGATTCCTTATTAAGGATCAGGTTTCAAAGCAACTACTAACAGATAAATAAAAGAGGAAGGGAGAACATTCACCGCCTATTATGAAATTATCACCAGACCATTTCATAATACAGTACAAAGGAGTTGGGGGAGGTGATGAATACACCCTAATGCAAATCTGTTTAAAGAATGTGTTTGACTTTAGGTTGTTGGTTTTTTTAAAAAAAAAACACACACTAAAAAAACACAAGCAAACCGGTTGCTGTTTTATCATTTCATCATGTTGCAGCTGATCTCTTTGTTGCAGAGACCCACCTTGTGGTGCAGAAGAAAGACTCAAAATAAGTAAATAATGTCTCTTCCCAACTCCCATCTCCACTCCCTACAAAATCAGGCAGTGCTTCTGAATAAAAGAACATGCAGTTGAGGACAGCCCATAGTGCAGATGTGGAGCATCTGTTTTGCATGCAGAACGACCCAGGCTCAATCCCTTGATTGAGTACAGTGGTGTCTCAGGTTAAGAACTTAATTCCTTCTGGAGGTCTGTTCTTAACCTGAAACTGTTCTTAACCTGAGGTACCACTTTAGCTAATGGGGCCTCCCGCTGCCGCCACACCATTTCTGTTCTCATCCTGAAGCAAGGTTCTTAACCCGAGGTACTATTTCTGGGTTAGCGAAGTCTGTAACCTGAAGCGTCTTTAACCCGAGGTACCACTGTACTGCAGGGAGAGACCCCCTCATTTGAAATCCCAAAGAGCTGCTACCAGTCAGTTTAGACACAATACTAGACTTGATGGACCAAGTGTCTACTTCTCTGACCTTCAAAAACATTTTTTTACTTAAGATGCCAATGCTGACAGATCCAGTTGTGAGTTACAGTTTTCCAAAGAAGTCACCTCCTCTCTCTGAGGTCCTGCTGCCCACCGCTGAATGTGCTTGCCTTGGCTGATGTATTTTTCCCCAAGTTGAGATCTCCTTTGGATCAGACTTTGCAAAGAAGAAGAAGAAAGTGTCTGGTCTGTTGATAGTGAAATGTCAACACTGCTTTGCAGAAAAAGAAGCCAGACTCAGCAAAACACTGGTGACCTAGGGTTATGGCTGTTCCATTTCTAGCATGCCTGAAATTTAGTCCCAACAGAAACAGTAGCAGCTGCTGCTGTAACTAGAAAACAAGCCCCTGGCAACATCAAATGGTATATTTTAAGGGAGATAAGGCCTGCCCAGGCTTGCTAGAAGGGGATCTGTCATAGAACCAAGTGTGAGAAAACGCAACTCCTGATTCTTCTCTGTATTTGCAATTGGAACAAATGGTGGCAGAAAGCTCTCTCTCTCTCTCTCTCTCTCTCTCTCACTCTCTCTGTGTGTGTGTGTGTGTGTGTTTGTGCTACACATAAAATCATCATGTTTGGGGGCATCTGTTTTTGTTTCATTTGTTTTGGTTTTTTTACTTGTGTCCATAGCAGCTTGGAACTCACAGCTCAGGTGTTGTCTGAATGGTACAAGAAAGGTAAATCTCACATCAATTTTATTCTACTTTTAACAGAGGAAATGGCCAAAAGACCAGTCTAAAATAAAAATGATGATGATTCTTTAGCATAAAAAAATCCCTTGGACAGAGGAAGGTGTATATTCTAAATTTATAAGTTTACGCTGAAAATTCTGCATTTCTAAGAATCCAAGACGCCCAGAATCAGCTCTTTCATTTACCCTGCCATCACCAAGTGAAAAAGTTTCTCACCCTCAAGGCTGTGAAGAAGATACGCTTGAAAAATTGTGGCAATGAGTGGCAAAATCCCACTAACCAGAATAGGAGGCAGTGCTAGGTTTATTATGGTCAGTACTCTGGCTTAAGGTAAAGGTAAAGGGACCCCTGACCATTAGGTCCAGTCGTGGCCGACTCTGGGGTTGTGGTGCTCATCTCGCTTTATTGGCCGAGGGAGCCAGCGTACAGCTTCCGGGTCATGTGGCCAGCATGACTAATCCCCTTCTGGCGAACCAGAGCAGCGCATGGAAACGCCGTTTACCTTCCTGCCGGAGCGGTACCTATTTATCTACTTGCACTTTGACGTGCTTTCAAACTGCTAGGTTGGCAGGAGCAGGGACTGAGCAACAGGAGCTCACCCCGTCACAGGGATTCGAACCGCTGACCTTCTGATCAGCAAGTCCTAGGCTCTGTGGTTTAACCCACAGCGCCACCCACGCCCCAACTCTGGCTTAGTGGAAGTCAAAACAAATGATCTGGATATTATAGGCACATTTGGATTCCTGGGATCGTGGACAGCTTCTCCCTGAATTATGATCTATTTTGATTGTGTACGTGTTAAAAATTGTTACAAAAACTAGGGCTCTGCTGCAGAATTATGATGAAAGGGCAAATTGTATACCTCTCCATTGGGGAAGGGTTGTAAGTCAAGTGATAGAACATCTGCTTTGCATGCAAGAGGGCTCCAGATTCTGTCCACAGTGGCATTTACAGTTAGGGCTGGGAATATTTCCTACGTAAAACCCAGAAGAGCTGATGCCAGTCAGGGTAAACATTACCAAGCTAGATATATCTACTTATAGGAACTTATTGCCTGGGGCTTCTCGTGGTGCTGGATGGACATTTAGCACTCAAAAGCGTTTCTCAAACTTTGTTGAAACTTTACTCCCCTTCCAAACGGTTTGCTCAATCTTCCTGGACGGATCTCTTTACGCCCACAGCGGCACCACAAGCACCAACTGCTTAGTGGGCGAGCATGTGAAAGACCTCGTGAACGGCAGCATATCTCCCTGCCGCCTACGTGCCGAGATCTGTGGATCTGGGTAATAGGGCCAGCCCTACCCTGGAACAGAACGGAGATGGTCACCTCACGGATCACATTTGGGTTGCCCTTGAAAGACATTCAACAGGTTCCATTATGTATACAGTGGTACAGCACCTCGGTTTCCAAACTCTTGGAAGTCGAATGTTTCAGTTTTCAAACGCCAAAAACCCGGAAGTAACTGCTTCGGTTTTCGAACACTTTTCGGAAGTCGAATGTGCTTCCATATTACGTTTTCCGTAAGTAAATGCTTCTGGAAATGCATGCTTTGGTTTTTGAACGTTTCAGAAGTCGAGCAGTCTTCTGGAACGGATAACGTCTGAAAACCGAGGATTTTAAAAATCATGCATTATATATTTTTTTGATCTATAGAGGGCGCCATTCGGATGTTTTACCCGAGGCAAACCACCTTTGCAGTGTGAGCAGCGGCTTTAAAAAAAATGGTTAGACCTCAAAGGCTAGAAACTTGGGTGAATTGGGGTTTTGAAGTAAACAGGAACTGGCCTGGCAATGTCTAGTACCCAGAAACACAACCCTCCATATTGAGAGACAGGACACCTTTGCTAGGGCAGCAAAACAATGCACCAATTTGAAATCTAGTGATACTTCAGAATTCTTACATGTAACCTTCTTGCAATTTGAGTTTTTCTTCAGGTCTAATCATTTCTTTAAGCCACTAATGGAAATCATTCAGTACCTAATGGGGTTCCTCCTTCCCTTAAAATCTAATAAGGTCCACAATTCAAGAGGGCTCAGGTCGCAGTGGTAGACTATGAGCCTTGCATGCCAAAATAAAAAATAAAAAAGAAACATTTCAATCTGTGCATGTCCAACTAAAAGCACAGGGAAGGATGCTCTCTGTCACAGACTCTGTAGTTGTTGTCAGTCAAAGGAAATTATGCTAGGCTTGATCAGGGGAGAGGAACAGTTTTCAGACCAAGGGCCACATTCCCATCTGGGCAACCTTTCAGGGGCCACACCTTAGTGGTGGGTGAGGCCTGAGGCAAAAGTTGGTGAACAATAAGCTAATTTCCATGTATGTGAAGCAGGGCTGGTCAGGGTGTGGACTAGGGAGATGGGGCATAGTTTATGAGGTGCGAAGGGAGCTCAGCAGAGTCCAAAGGGCCAGGCATAGAGGCCTGGAGGGCCACCTTTGTCCCTTGGGCACCAATAGAGTGATCCAGCCTATAGCAGTTCCCTGTGTTCCCTGACTGGAAGATTAGAAAATAAAGAAACAGAGTGAGATTATACATCCAAATTTTCAGGGCGAGGGGAAATTAAAATAAAAAAAGAGGATAACTGGCAGACTGAGAGCTTTCCTCACCCACCTCCTCCCCACAACCTTGCATTTTCAAACAGGGATGGATATTCCCATCATGCTTTGCTTGTGAACATCCCAGGAGTGAAGGAAATCACCACAAAAAAGAAAGAAAAAGGGAATTGTAGTTTACCCCCCTCACAGAGCTATAATTCCCAGCACCCTTAAACTAGTTCCCAGGATTCCTTGTGGTGGAAAATGTGCTTTTGATATACTGAACTAGATGGGGGACACACAGAGCCTGCTCTTCTTCTTATGCTATCCCGTTTGGGCACGCCAGCAAGCATGAAGAAACGGGCAAATAAAACAAAGCAAATAAATAAATAAAAACAACACAGCAGCCAGGAAGAAAAAAATCAAAAACAACCGCCATCATTAAATGCTGTTAAATGAAGCTGCCAAGACTAGGATAGAGGTTGAATGAGCTCATTGTTTCCCTCAGTTGAGAAATAAGTCAGCTTCCGATCCTAGGAAAGCAAATGCTAAAACTGCTTATTTGTGTGGGGAAAGGAGAGCAGGGGGAGGAAGAGTGCATTAAATGTGTGTTTTTTCACCCTCCCCATCTTCATGGCGTACGTGGTTAAAGTTGCAAGGCTAGGCCCTGCTTGCATTGTGGGACAGCAGCAATGAGGCAATGAGGTTGCTTTTTTAGAAGAAGGGAGATTAAAACTGACACTTTCAGGGGATTAATTGCTCAGGTTGGAGGCTTTGAGAAAGGTGGAGGGGATGCCCGGTTTTTTGTAACCTACACTGTTAGTAGAGTTCCCAAAAGCGCACACTGTGAAAGCAAGCTGCCTGGAAATTGCAACCTTTTAAAAACTTTTCTCGTGTGGGGAATTGCCCATGGTTACTCCATGCTGAGGACAATGCACTCTACACATGCCCAGAGGCACAAACCTAGCGGGAATCATTTCTTTACACAGGTTTTCACACTCTTTCCATTCACAAAATGCCACCTCAGATTTGGCGGGGGTTATTAGGAGGAGAAAATGTCTTAAAAGGCTGTCAAAATCACTACTAAGGAAACAGACTAGTCTGAGGAAATACTCTCTCCCATTGTGGTTAGAACCCTTCTTGAAGGGCTAAAGTATTAAAGATTATTTTGCAAGGTTATGCTTTTTGAATCAGCTGCCTTATCTTGTAAAATCAGAGAGAGATAAATTAAAATTACCACATGTGGATATTTGGGGCCGGCCTGAAACAATTTGTCACCTGAGGCACAAAACCCAAATAGAAAAATCCCTGCCTTCAACAGGCAATAAAATATAACTCAGATATAAATGGCCCAACATTTCATTGGACTTTCATTATGCTATCTGAGGCAGCCATCTTAACTTTTACCTCATGGCAAGCAATGCCCCTTTCACCTTTTCAACGCTCATTGGTTTTCTGAATCAGATTACCTCCTCCACGTATGTTGCCCTTTTGAAACAAACAAAAAAATCCCTTCAGATTTTGGTTGGGGTTTGGGGAACAAGTTTTATGCAATAAACAAACACCAAATATCCACCCATACAAAAATTTGTGAGGTGTTCTTTACACCCATCTTTACACCTGTCCCTTTATACCCAACCAAAAGAAATTTTGGTTTTAGCTTCTGTTGTAAGCTGCCCAGTTTTCTGTCTGAAAAAGACTGAAATCTAATAAATTTTTCCAGTCTGAGGCAAGCCATGCTGAGAAGTCGGAAAAGAAGAGGGAAAAGCAGCTCTTTGATTGTTGACAGGAGAATAACTTTCCCCTCAGAACAAAACGGTTGTCGCCAAAATACCTGATAACTTTTTGAATTCACTGATGTAAGAGGGAGCCAAGAGAGGGCTAATCTTGATATTTCTGACTCAAAACATCAGTCCCACTGGTTTCCCTTTTAGATTACACAGATAATCCAGTTAAAGATTTCCCCCTTTTTTGCTTTTTATTACGGTCTTTATCTTCATCTTCCCTTTCCTCTCTTCATTTGTCATCAGTGTTGTTTTCCTTTAACACAGGTCAGCGCCAAGCGCTTATCAGTTACATTTGTTTGATGTTTCTACAATGATAAAACGCCTTGGTATTTTTTTTTTTAAAAATGTCAGCGGTGCAAGCATGGCTCTCTTGAAGCTGGCAAAACTAATTTGCTACCTGTATGCAGTTTCCTCAGAAAATAATAATACCTGTTTTATTCTTATTTTGAACCGTTGTACTGGTTATTTTATTTATTTACAACATATACACAGGGAAACCTAGCTGTTACCTAGCGGGAATATTTGATTAAAACAAAAATAAATCCAATAAGCTAAGTTAATACAATATATCCCTTCCAGCAAAACCGAGCTGAGGAACTAGGTTGTCTCATGAATAAACGGCAACTACAACTGTTTTGTTTTTTGTTTTTGTTTTTTTATTCAAAATTATAACAAGACATATTATCCAGAAACATATCTTTATTCCCCCCCCATTTTTCCTCCCTCCCTCACCCCAGAACCCCCCCACCCCACCCCACCCCCCTGACTTCCCTCAGTTCCAGTCTTTGGTTTCTCTAAAAATGCTGTTTTCGGCATGTTACACAGTTGTATAAATCCTCAAACTGTTTAGCTGATTATTATCAGTAAAAAGTTTGTGAATGTTTATTCAAAGCCAGCCAAGGAGTCCAGTTCGCTTTGTTGTGTCTTCAGATACTTTGTAAAGGGTTCCCATTCATCCTTAAAGTCACAGTTATCCTTGTCCCGTAGCTTGTATGTCAGTTTTGCCAGTTCTGCATAGTCCATCAATTTTTCTTGCCATTATTCTTTAGTTGGGGTTTCTTCAGTCTTCCATCCTTGTGCTATTAAAACTCTCACGGCCATTGTCGCATACATGAAGATGTTTTTCAACATTTTTGGCAGGTCTTTCGCTACAATCCCCAACAAAAATGCCTCGAGTTTTTTAACAAATGTTAAATGGAACATTTTCTTCAATTCGTTGTAAATCATTTCCCAAATTTTTTAAATTACCTTACAATCCCACCACATATGATAAAATGTTCCCTCCTTTTCGTTACACTTCCAACATATATTTGAACTAGTTTTGTACATTTACAACTGTTTTGTTGTAACGGCAGGTAGCAAATAGTGGAAATTGTTCTTTGAGGACTAGAAGCACAGAATTTAAATTAAGGAAAGGCTGGTGGGGATATAACTGCCATTACAACTTCTTTGCAGGAAATGCAAGCACTGCCCCTTCCCGGTTTTTGTGACAGTTGCAGATGGGATGCCATGCACCGATAGACCGATTATGAGATATTTTCCTGGATTACATGAAGTGCCAGTGAGAGAGCAAATTCCAGAGAACTCTTTCATTACGTGCCTCAGTTTCCCCACCCACGCTCTTTTTAAAGACATTAGGACACTTCCTCACCAAAGGATGAGGTAATGAAGAAACAAAGTGGCTTTGGGTGTTGTGTTTGAGGGGGATAGTTTGGTTTAGTTTGGATTTTATTACAAATTTGCACTTCCTGGAGCAATACGTCAACCCCAATACCCACATCTACGCTGCAAGATTTGCACTTACACAAATTTTGTGCTGCAGTTCTGCAATGGGTTAAAAAATGTGAATATCAGGGGGCATTCATTAAAATTGCAGACTAAGAGGCATTAGGTTAGGGGAATGTGCTTACAAAAGTGTCTATATTAGGCAAAAGCTATTTTTTTAAAAAAATGTATATTATGAGAAATACACACTAAATATTGACTTTTTTGTGATTACCTTTTAAAAAAATGATAAACTGATGTGGAAATGTTGCAAACTGAATTTATGACTTACTAAGAAATTGACAAGATTTATCCATCCCTTTATGTGGGGAAGAGGTGGTATATATCCTTGGTGAATCTGAGTTGCGTCCAAGTTTTTACTCAATAGTAGTAGATTCATCAAAATTAATGGCCTATTCTGAGAATGACTTAAGGGTGGACACAGCCCCATTTATTCAGTATCAATGCATGTAAGAAGATTCCCAAAGGCTTCCAGGTCTTTGCAAAAAGTTGGCCCAGACTGGCAGAGTCAGCAAATTTCTCATCCAGGGCTCATTTCCAGCCAAGAAAAGCCGTTGCTGGATGAGAAGTTAAGCAACTCAGCCACACCCCAAACCAGAGTGACAAAACGGTTTGGGGATTGGCGTCATTTCCCACCTCAATTTTCATTTTTATTTATTTTTAAAGGTGCACGGTCTGATCTGGGTTTGCATAAAGGCCTAGCTAAGAGCAGGCATCATTTTCAAGTTGGCAATGGGTGGGAGGGTGGGTGGGTATGGGTATGTAAGCGCCATAAAGGCTGCAAGGTGATGCAAGTTGGTTGTGTTGTGTGGAGGCTTGTTTAGTTAGATTCAATCTCATATCCAGGAAGGAAGAAAACTGTTTTGAAATTGCTGTAAAAGCCAATGGTAGGGAAAGAAAAACTGAACAATGATTCAGCAAAGAAACAAATTTAGAGTGCAGGAAGGTTGATTAACCAAACAGCATATTTATCTCTTCTGAACACAAGTGAGCATTTGCAGTTATGAATAAAGTCTACAGATATTCCAGAATTGCTCTGAGGATGTTACTCACTGAGATATGTGAATACTCTCTAAATCTAACTTCTGATGTACTATTCAAAATATATACAGTACCTCACATCTCTGGATCTGAAGATGTAGGCTGTGAAGAATTTGAGGAACACAAAAATGTCAGTTAGTGATTTTTCAGTCAGCACTCCTGGGACTTTAATGGTTGCGCAACAGGCAGAAATTAAAGAGGGAAAATTTCTCCAGAATTCAAAGTGAAAGTCATACAAGATTGTTTCCATTTGTTCCCTTTCAGGAACCCGGGATGACTACAAATCTCTCCAGGGCACTCCCAAAAGCTTTGGGTCGATGCCTGGAAGGGACATCAATCTCACATTACAAGGTAGAAGATGGCTTTTCCATGTAGCTGTTTATCAATATTGCACCTTTTTGCCACCTAAAGGGACCCTTTCCTGCTTCTAAATCTTTCCTCTGATCTCCTCAACAAGCCTTTTCTCTTTAAAAGCTACTGGCATGAAACATTTGCTTCAAGATGCAAGGAAACTCTTGCATTAGCTTCTGCTGCAACAGCCTAAAACTTCTCTGGTTCCTTCCCTCCCACATTTCACGTCTACGTTTCATGATTCTAGTCCTCACTGTGCAAACATTTCTCTCTCTCACTCATTTCCCCACTTATGTTACTTTCTTTGTTCCTCACAATATCACTGGTGCTATGGGCACTGGACAGAGGCTTGAGGGTATTGTGCCAAGGGATGTAATCCCAATGGGGGTACTCTGGAGAAGGGTCATGTCATTGGTACCAAAAATTGGGCAACACGGGTGTGGAACCTCTGGCCTGAAAGACAAACACAAGCACCCAAGGTTCTCTTGTTTGGCACTTGGGCTTTCTCCAAGCCACACCCTTCAATGGTCTTGCTTCGCACCCTCCTTGAGCTGTCTCAAGGTGGGGAGTGAGCGTGTGTACTTAAAAATGGAAAGCGTAATGCTGGTGGTCAACAAAAGAGGTTTAAAAACTGTCTCAAGGCAAATCTTTAAAAATGTAGTATAAACACCAACAATTGGGAAACACTGGCCTGCAAGCACTCCAGTTGGAGAACAGCCTTTACCAAGGGTGTCGTGGGCTTTGAAGACACTCGAACTCAGGACACAAGGGAGAAACGTGCTAGGAGGAAGGCAGGCTTGGCAAATCCACACCGTGATCAACTCCCGCCCAGAAACCAATGTCTCCACTGTGGATCCAGAATTGGCCTCCACAGTCCCTTACGGACTCATTGTTAAAACCATGTTTATGGAAGACAATCTTACTCGGCTACGAGTGATCGCCAAAGACAAAGAACATTTGCATTCATTGATCCATGCAGTATTGTCTCTGGCCCAGCCCACTAATGGAAAGTTTCCCGGAAGGAAATGTGGTCCTTAATCTGAAAAAAAGGATCTGCACCCCCATTTTAGCACTGCTGTCTATGCATTTGTCTGACAGCCCAGCTCTGAGTGCAGATTCTGGGAAGTGAGAAACTGCAGCTCAGCTGTCTAATAAAGAATGGGCTGGCCCTGTCATGGCTGCTTAAGCGTTTTTGTGGCTTTAAACAGAAAATCCACAACAATGTCCTCCTTGCCGCCTGCCAATTAACTTGGGCCACAATCCAGCGGCATCTGGGTTTGGGTGTCTATTGGTTTTTGCACAGTGCTGAAATAAGCAGTTGCTCTGTTTAGTGAATGCAGAATTCCTCAGAACCCGGTGCTTCCTACTAATTGTAATTTGCAATAAAACTAAGCCAATCTTGCAAAGCCTGGATAAAAATCTTCCGAACTTCTCCCATACTGCTCAGCCGAGGAGGAGTTTGGAATTTTTTAAAGCCTTGATGATACCAGATGCATATTGCATTTCTGTTCAGTCACCAGCCCTTCTAGCAAGTAGAGAAGTGGGAATTGTTTAAAGGGCATTATGAATGTAGGAAGCTGTCTTAAACCCAGTCAGACCAGTGGTCCATCTTGCTCCATTCTGTCTACCCTAACTGGCAGCGATTCTCCAGGGTTTCAGACAGGCAATTAATCCCAGCCCTACCCGTAGATGCTGACCTGCTCAGGGCCGGGATGTGGCTTTGTTCATTGTGTCTGTCTCTCAATACCAGAGAATTTAAGGGGTGGGAAAAGACTGCATGGAGGGGACTTCAAGATCCAATTGTGGGCTTCCTGTTGGGATGGATCCAGGAAGGCAAATTCTTGTGTGGCAATGTACCAGCTTGTGTATCTGAAAAAGGAGTGTGTCCCCAGGAGAACCTCAGAGCCAGGTGTAGGCTAACCTTAACACACCAGGTGTGCGAAAGTACATTGCAAGGAATGTTCTTGAGGTGTGCTCCTCTCGGTTCAACTTTCAGGAACCAGTTTGGTTAAGGTAATTGAGCAGAAAAAACGGGCTCGCTGCACCCATCTCTCCCCAGAACCCCCCTTGTGAGCATTAGTCAGGGGAATTTTATCTGATCGCCCCGATTCAAAAACAAAGCGGGCAGTTTGATCTCCCCGGAAGGTATAGGAATGTTTACAGGAAGATGCAGAATACAGGAGGCTGGTAACTAGGGGAACCTCTCGGCTTTTGAAAGAACGTCTCATTCTTCTCTAACAAATGTGTCATAATGTTTATGAAGAGTTCTCTGAAAACACGTATGTGGCAATGAATAATGGAAGGGGAACAAAAGCATCCACTGTCCCTCCTGTTTAAAAAAAAAAAAATTTAACACCCAAAGGGACAGGGCATGCCATTGAATGAATGAGACATGCATTACACACATGCATCCAAAGCAAGTAATTGTGGCATCATTTGTTTTGTGTATAAGGAAGGAAGCAACTTGTGCTTCACATCTCCTTTGAAAGGACAGCCTCTCATCTCCCAGCAAAATAGGACCTCAAGTGCCAACCAATTGAGCAAGTCATGCAGAAAAGGACAGTTAAGCTAGAACGTCACAGACGCCCAGACCTGTCCCAAAACACAGGTGCACACAACGCCCCAGTCTAGCCCAGCCTGTCATGAAGTCTTACGTTTGTGCGAAGGGGTTTTTGCCCGTTCAACCTGTTTCCTCTCTACTCTGCTCTCAAAGCTGGAGTTTGTAAGCTTCTTGGGAAAAAGGCCTTTGGATTGCCCACCCCCATTTTTGCTTGGCCACAAGGCAATAATACTGTATAAATAGTAAGGACCAGGGGTTAGGGGAGTTATAGTCCAATAACAAATGGAGGGCACCAAGACTTGCGAAGTGCATTTGAGTCCCTATTCTGGCCCCATTCATTACGTAAGACCCGACCAAGGGAATCAGGCACAGGGACTTCTTCACTGTGGCCCCACTACTGTGTCACATACTAGGGACTAGGTACTAGGGAGATTTGCCAAGCCTGCTCTTTCCTGTTTCTCTCTTTCCTGTCTTCTGGAATTCTTTTTATAAATGGTTTGTTTTGCTTTTCCCAGCATCGTGTTTTGAACTCATGGTTGCTCTCTTACTGTAACTCCCTCGGGGCTGGAAATTGCCTTCTTGTGCTTTACATAGTGCCATCTACAGAAATAGCTCTATAATTTAAATAGCTCCTCGACACATCACGCATCTAGTCAAGCACAATAAATTAAACTAATTTACATGATTAAAGTGTCCAAGGGATGATCATCAGTTGATGTTGTTTATCCCTCTGTCTTATGAATATGGTAGCATATTATCTCCTTCTATATTTGACCAATATGTTGTTATTTCAGCAGTAAAGCCATTATAGCTGTTGGGTTTTGGGGGGCGTGGGGCGTGTGCAAGTGTGTGTTCCAGAGTTTTATTTCTTTATTGGTGCTTCTGTTTGGAAAACTTCATTCAACCATTTTTGATACTTATATATATTGAAACTTAAGAGTAAAAATCACATGAAGCTGAACATAGGGAGGATTCAGGACAGACAAAAGACGGTATATCTTTATGCAGTGCATAAACTATGGAATTTATTTCCATAGGAGGCAGTGACGACCACCAAGTACCTCATAATGCCTATATTCTGCGGCCACAACTGGAGGCAGCCATGCTTGATGCAGCAGAAAGAAATAAAAAGGCTAACACTGTTCTAGGCTACATCGACAGAAATAGTGTCCAGACCAAAGGAAGTAATAGTACCACTATATTCTGCCATTCATTCATCCATTCTGAAGGAAATCAGCCCTGAGTGCTCACTGGAAGGACAGATCCTGAAGCTGAGGCTCCAATACTTTGGCCACCTCATGAGAAGAGAAGACTCCCTGGAAAAGACCCTGATGTTGGGAAAGATTGAGGGCACAAGAAAAAGGGGACGATAGAGTACGAGGTGGTTGGACAGTGTTCTTGAAGCTACAAACATGAGTTTGACCAAACTGCGGGAGGCAGTGGAAGGCAGAAGTGCCTGGCATGCTCTGGTCCATAGGGTCACAAAGAGTCGGACACGACTAAACAACAATATTCTGCCTTGGTCAGTTCTGGGCGCCACAGATTAAGAAGAATGTTGGTACATGTGCAGAGGAGGGCTACCAAGATGATCAAGAGTCTGGGAATCAAGCCTTATGAGGAATGGTTGAAGGAGCTGGATATGTTTAGCCTGGAAAAGAGGGGACTGAAAGGAGATATGAGAGCCATCTTCAAATATCTGAAAGGCTGTCACATGGAAGAAGGAACAAGCTTGTTTTCTCCTGCTCTGGAGGGTAGGACTCAGACCAATGGCTTCAAGTTGCAAGAAAGGAAATTTAGACTAAACATCAGGAAGAACTTTCTGGCAGCAAGAGCTGTTAGATCGTGGAACGGGCTCCTTTGGAAGGTCATGGGCTCTCCTTCCTTGGAGGATTTTAAGCAGAGGTTGGATGGCCATCTGTCATGGATGCTTTAAGTTGAGATTCTTACATTGCAAGGAGTTGGAATAGATGACCCTGGAAGGTCCCTTCCAACTCTATGATTCTGAATACCAGTTGCTATTGCACTCGGGTCCTGCTTGCAGGCTTCACACTGGGGCATCTGGTCGACTACTGTGAGACCAGGATTCTGAACGGGATGGGCCACTGGTCTGATCCTGCTACAGGGCTCTTCTGATGCAATTCTTTCACAGGTTTGCAAAAATCCAGCTTTTCATGAGACAGTACTCCCTGCACCTTGAAGCAGAAACCCAGCCCCACAGAGCATTCACAGTCCTGCTTATGGATCTCTGGGAGTTTTTTTTTACCTGAAAAAGAGAGGGTGGGGAGGAGGAAGTTGCAAGAGTTGCCAGAGGCTCCATTGCACAAGGGAAGCCTACACCACAATGAGCCCTGCTGCCGCCACTCCTGCCGAAGAAAAGCGAAATTGCATCAGGGGCTCAAAAGTCATCCTTTACTCACATGAGGATTCCGGCTCCTTGGAAAAGGGGGAGGGAGGAAGCAGGCATTGCGAAAGAGGGGCCGTTTTGTTGTCTTGGGCAACCAGAGGCCGTTTAAGAAAATAAAATAGATGAATGAAGAAGAAGAAGAGGAGGAGTTTGGATTTGATATCCCGCTTTATCACTACCCGAAGGAGTCTCAAAGCGGCTAACATTCTCCTTTCCCTTCCTCCCCACAACAAACACTCTGTCAGGTGAGTGGGGCTGAGAGACTTCAAAGAAGTGTGACTAGCCCAAGGTCACCCAGCAGCTGCATGTGGAAGAGCAGGGACGCGAACCCGGTTCACCAGATTACGAGTCCACCGCTCTTAACCACTACACCACACTGGTGAAGCTGTACCCACTTTCCAAGATTGCTCCCACAATCCACGGGCTGGCTCCACGGCCTTGTTTCTGCAGAACAAGATCTCAAGGCAAGAGCCGGGATTCATCAAGAAGATAAAGCACCTGTGTCTGTGGAAAGCGTAACTTGTAAAGAACCACCCCATAGCCACGTAGGAGGTTGCCTTATACAGTGGTACCTCAGGTTACAAACACCTCAGGTTACAAACACTTCGGGATACAGACTCCGCTAATCTGGAAGTAGTGCCACGGGTTAAGAACTTTGCCCCAGGATGAGAACAGAAATCGCGTGGCGGTGGCGGCGCAGGAGGCCCCATTAGCTAAAGTGGTACCTCAGGTTAAGTTTCAGGTTAAGAATGGACCTCTGGAACGAATTAAGTACGTAACCAGATGTACCACTGTACCCAGACAGAGCATTGCTGTTTGTAGCTCAATATCATCTACACGCTATCATCAGCAGCTCTCCAGGGTTTGAGGCAGGGAATCTCTCCCAGGCCCTACCCTGCAGGTTTGATTTATTTCATTTCATTCAAATGAATCTCAAAGTGGTGTACAAACAATCAATAACAATGACCTAATAGAACATCGCAAATACAGTGGTACCGCAGGTTAAATACACTTCAGGTTACATACGCTTCAGGTTACAGACTCCGCTAACCCAGAAATAGTGCTTCAGGTTAAGAACTTTGCTTCAGGATGAGAACAGAAATCGTGCTTTGGCGGCGCAGCGGCAGCGGGAGGCCCCATTAGCTAAAGTGGTGCTTCAGGTTAAGAACAGTTTCAGGTTAAGAACGGACCTCCGGAATGAATTAAGTACTTAACCTGAGGTACCACTGTACATACAAAATAATTAACAATTTGCCGCTTCTGCGCATACGCGTGATGTCATTTTGAGCGTCTGCGCATGCGTGAGCAGCAAAACCCAGAAGTAACCCTTTCCGGTACTTCAGGTCGCTGCGGGACGCAACCTGAAAAGATTTAACCCGAAGCATCTTTAACCCGAGGTATGATTGTACTTGTAATGTCTGTTGTTAAGCCAGCTCAGCCAGATGTTGCGTGAGATGCTGGGCACTGAAGCTGGTGTTTTCTGTGTGCAGAACAGGGGCTCTACTATGAAGCCACAGCCCTTCCTCTACTGGCAACTGACACCAGCAGGTTAAAATCAAGCTGGCCTTGAACTCGTCTGCTTTTGAAGGCATGCACTTCAAGGCATGAACAGACGACGGCACTGCTAGGTGACTAGTCGGTCGGGGTCTGAAGGGTGGATTCCCCAGGAAGCTGGTCGCTCCCTAGGAGAGTGAAAAACAACAATAAACCATCCCCTCTGTATTGTGAGCTCAACTCTGTGGAACTCCCTCCCACTAGAAGCCAGGCAGATGGTGACTCAGTCATGCAGGATATTTTCCATAGAGTTGGAAGGGACCCTGAGGGTCATCTAGTCCAACCCCCTGCAATGCTGGAATCTCAGCTGAAGTATCCATGATTGATGGCCATCCAACCTCTGTTTAGAAACCTCCAAGTAAGGAGAGCTCACAACCGCCTAAGGGAGACTATTTCACTGCTGAACAGTTCTTACTGTCAGCAAGTTCTTCCTTCTGTTTTGTTGGAATCTCCTTTCTTGTAACTTGAAGCCACTGGTTCCTAGATCCTACTCTCCGGAGCAGGAGGAAACAAGCTGGCTCCCTGTTCCATGTGACAGCCCTTGAGATACTTGAAGATGGCTATCATATCTCCTCTCAGACTCTTCTTTTCCAGGCTAAACATACCCAACTACCTCAAATGTTCCTCATAAGGCTTGGTTTCCAGACTTTTGATCATCTTGGTTGCCATCCTCTGCACAAATTCCAGGTTGTCAATATCCTTCTTAACTTGCGGTGCCCAGAATTGGGCACAGTATTCCAGGTGTGGTCTGAGCAAGGCAGAATAGAGTGGTACTATTACTTTCCTTGATTTGGACACTAGACTTCTGTTGATGCAGCCTAGAATAGCGTTTGCTTTTTTTTGCTGCTGCTGCATCACACTGTTGACTCATGTTCAGCTTGTGGTCTACTATGACCCCTAAATCCTTTTCACATGTACTGCTAGTAAGCCAGGTGTCCCCCATCTTATATTTGTGCATCTGGATCTTCCTGCCCAAGTGCAGAACCTTAACATTTGTCCCTATTGAAATTCATTTTGTTACGTTTTGGCCCAGGTTCTCAAATCTGTTAAGGTCATTTTGAATCCCAATCCTGTTTTCTGTGGCGTTAGTTATCCTTCCCAGTTTAGTGTCGTCTGCAAATCTGATGAGCATCCCCCAGTTCCTGCATCTGTTTATAAATATATTGAACAACAAAAGGCCCCAGACACAACTCTGTGGCACGCCACTTGCCACTCTTCCCCCAGGATGCTGAGGAACCATTAGTAAGAATTCTTTGGTTTCCGTCAGTCAACCAGCTACAAATCCAAATTTTGACCAATTAAATGTGCCTATTTCACAGTCAAGGAACACTGAGGTGGAAACATCAAGTGCTTAAGGGCAAGGCAAGATGTGTAAATATATCGTTCATTTTTATTTACATGCAGTTTCACGGAATGAGTTGTTGTTCCAGTGGAGAGTACCAGCCAGGAAACACCAAGACTGAGAGAGAACATTCCCACTCAGCAAGCAGTACTAAGCGTAAGTGCACTACAATACTACGATCCTATGATGGCTGTGTTTTTGTGCAGTCGTGTGAAAGCCTCGCTGACTTAATGCAGCAAGGGGAAATCTACCAGTCCCCTGGGGTAAAGCAAAAACAGCATATGTACTTCTGAGTTTGAACAGAGAGCATTACACTTATTACTCAGTCCACACTCGCTTTTCCCCAAGTTCCTAACTCCCTGCAAGTTGGAAAGTAAGTTAAAGATCAGAGGGTAGTGGGCGCCAGTCATCTAAAAGCCCCCAGGTCTCAGTCTCTCTCAGTCTCTCTCTCTGAAGAGCTGAATGCCAGGTTATGTTTGCAACAGAGTTAGCGGTTGCCTTGAATTTTTGATGGATGCCAATTACAGATTTAAAAGCACTTAGTCACTCATGCGCGGGTGATAAATCCTTTCAAACAGGTTTTTCCAACCTGCAGCGGAAAACCTGTATTCCTTCTGAGTTCAGGCCTTCAGCATCCCTTTCCCTGTTTTTTAACAAGCCAAACAACGCCACCAAAGAAAATATTGAAGAGTCACTGAAGCCCAGTAAAAATTCACTCCTGGCCTGGCTCTTTATGATACGCCCCAATATCCGGCTTGCTATCAGAAGGTCACCTGTCCTACTAAAAGGAAAAAGGGGGTGCAGAGCCGTGCAAAAGGCAACAACACAGGTTGATCTAGAACACCTGAATGCAATGATTTACTCAACTGTGAGTCAAGGGTTCTCTGTCCATGCTCAGGGACACCCTGTGATAGCTTCGTTTTTGTTCCGGAGCTCAACTGTGGCATTGACGTGCCTTTTCTTTCCTTCGAGCGGATGAAAGCCAAACTGAGTCAGAGTTGGGTGGCGACCCACGTCACCTGTTGCCCCAACTTCAAGTATTATTGAACCAGAAAAGAATCCTGCTCCTTCCTCTCCCCCCTTGCCCCCTCCCCCTCCGCCAAGTGTTTCGTAAGTGTGTTATGTAAGAAGAGGAGCCCGGCTGAATCAGATGCAGTGACCATCTAAAGTTTAATGTAGAGGCCAAAGTGGTGCCCCAACAGGAAACTTGACCGGAAGGACACCTTCTCCCCTCCCGTTTTCAGCAGCTGACGTTCAAGGGATATTTTCCCCCTAGCATTTTAGCAATCAATCAATCAATCAATCAATCAATCAAACAAACAAACAAACAATCAAACAATCAATCAATATCAAGGCAGACTGCCTCTGAGCATGGGAGGTTCAATTTTAAGCCACCACCATGGTTAAAAGGTCTTTGATAGAGCTCTCCTCTGTGAATTGGTTCCATCTTTTTTTTCCCCTGACAGTCACCTGAGCTTTAAAAGACAAGAACTGCATGACAGAACCTATCATTAATATCATTAGGCAAAGTGAATTATCATTATTATTAGCGTTCCACAGATAGACAGACCGACAGACCAGGGCAGTTCAACTTTTCATGCCAAGTGGGCCGCAAGAGAACTTCCAAGACAGGACCTGTGGGCCGCACACTGAACTGAATTTCCGTATCGTAAATAAAAAGTGTTCACAATATATTTAATATTATTTAATGTACACAATTTATATATTTATTTATTTAATTAAATATTTATAATTATATACACAATTAATAGGTTTAACCAGTAAAGAAGTTTTATACACCAACCGATGCATGCGCTTTCATTAGCAATGCATGAGACACACAAAATTTTAATTTTTAAAGGCTTTAAGGTGTTCTTTCCTGAATGTTGCCGAGGGCCACCAAAAAAAAGCCTCGTGGGCTGCACCACCCTGATATACCAAAATGCTAAAACCACTTAAATACTAAAAGTAACTAAAACAACTTAAAAAGCACTTAACGTAAGTACCTAAAAAGACCCCGATGGACCTGCTACCGGGATGTTATGCAGGCCGACCCTGAGTAATTTCCATGCATCAACTCACATAACCATTTAAGAGACCTATTTGCATCTGATAAAGGATATTAGGGGCAGGGGGCAAGGTAGAATTTATGAGCCGAGCTGCTGTTGACTCAGTCCTGTGAAGAGGTGTGTGTGTGCGTCTCTCTTCCCTTCCCACCTGTGGGTCCTCCGCAGCTTTCCGGGAACGAGCTGCGACAAAGATGAATCACTTGAGCAGTTTGCACACACACCTGCCGTTAAATGCCCCCCCCTCTAGGCCCCAGTTTCAGTGGGATCCCTTGTCAACAAGACACACCTTAAGCATCCTTAGAAAAGAACAACTTGGCCTGACCCCGACGTCGACCCGCCAAGGCCCCTGGGGCTAATGCAGTAGTTCGCAGAGAGGCCAACCAATCAATGACACCGCCAGCAAAGCTGCAATTTCTCAAGAAAAAGTATTTTAATTACCGGCCTCCGCAGGGGATGCAGTGACCATGAAAGACAGGCTGGCCAGTGAAGGAGAGAAACTTGGCATCCCTCCAAGAATGCGTTTCCACAAACAGCTTTTCTGAGAAAGCGGGTTCTGCTCTCCTGCGGCCTGGTTGTTGTACATGCTGCTCTGCCAGTCAACCAAGAAAAATGGCAAGATTTTGAGGGATGTTCAAAGAAGGCAGCGGGGAGGCTTTGATATACAGCCTGGGCTGGTTCAGCTCTAGCAAACAAGGATTCCTTGCTTGATAAGATGACCTCAGTCTCCAAACTGTGGGGGTATCGATGCAACTTGGTGAAGACAAGGATCTTGAAATGTATCGTGACCTTGAGGTGCCCCCAAAGCATGACACTTGTGAAATGATTCACACACACACAGCTTTTTGCTGTTGTTTCTGTTACTTGTGGATGTCCTGGGAAGTTGATGATGGGGGTCTCACCTCTCCTTTAGAAGAGATCTTCAGCATTTATGACACGAGCTTCCCGGAGCTCGTGGAGCCTGCGCAGCACCTCGTGTGAATCCCGCTCGCCGTATTGGTGATTGTTGCGGCTACGGACATTGACGGTGCGGTTGGACTTCTCCTTCCGGCCGACCACTAGAAGCAAGGACATAAGATTAAGGGGAGGCTGCTGGGTCAGGCCAATGGGCCCATCAAGGTCCAGGGTCCTGTTCTCAGTGTGGCCAAATGCCCCGAAGAACCCAATAATCTCGATAGTCTGCCTCTGAACCTGGAGGCTCCATAAGGACATCAGAAGAGCCTGCTGTATTGGACCAAAGGGGCCCACTCAGTCCAGCATCCTATTCTCACAGGCCACCCTGATGCTTGTGGTAAACCCGCAAACAGGACCCAAGCTCAAGATTAACACTCCCCGGCCCTGTGTTTTCCAGCAACTGGTATTCAGAAGCATTGCTGCATCCAGCTGTGGAGGCACAACACAGCCTCTCCATCATGGCTAGTAGCTATCAACAGGTGTCTCCTCCTCCTCCTCCATGAATTTGTCTAATCCAACTCTGAAGCCATCCAAGCTGGTGGCCATCACTGCCTCCAGGGGTAGGGAGTTCCATAATAATAATAATTTATTTGTACCCCGCCCATCTGGCTGGGTTTCCTCAGCCACTCTGGGCGGCTTCCAACAAAGATTAAAAATACATTAAAATGTCACCCATTAAAAACTTCCCTGAACAGGGCTGCCTTCAGATGTCTTCTAAATGACAGGTAGTTGTTTATCTCTTTGACATCTGGTGGGAGGGCATTCCACAGGGCGGGTGCCACCACCGAGAAGCCCTCTGCCTGGTTCCCTGTAGCTTTGCTTCTCGCAGTGAGGGAACAGCCAGAAGGCCCTTGGAGCTGGACCTCAGTGTCCGGGCAGAACGATGGGGGTGGAGACGCTCCTTCAGGTATACTGGGCTGAGGCTGTTTAGTTTAACTACACATTGCATGAAGAAGTGCTTTCATTCTAAGCAGTACTGTAGTAGTCTAAGTCGTAGAGTAGAAACAGGAAGAGACAGGGAGATTTGGAGGAGACCACTTGGCCACATGGAGTGCAAGCTTTCAGGGGACATAAAACAGGGCTGCCCAAACTCCCCATTGTTTTTAAAAACTGCCCCTACACTTTTCAAGCATATAGCTACAAGCATAACGACTTGAAACCATATGTCAGGAGTGCTCTGATGGTGTTTCCTGCTTGGCAGGGGGTTGGACTCGATGGCCCTTGTGGTCTATTCCAACTCTATGATTCTATGATTCTATGAAACCTGATTCTGAGCCCACTCCAGAGACTTCGCTTTTTCTTCACCCTCGTGGATGATGCAGCTCTACAAGAAGTTCGGATCATGTATATAGCCCAAACTTTTAATCAACCTAAGACAGCTGGGGGGACGACGACAATGAACTACTTGGTATAACGTAGCTTCCTACGATGGGGAAGGGCTGTAGCTCAGCGGCAGAGCAGAAGATCCCAGGCTCATTCGCCAGCACCTCCATCTACGGCTGGGGAAAGACTCCCCCCTGCCAGAAACTACAGAGAGCCAGTCAGTGCAAACAGTGCTGAAGCTAGATGAACCAATTTGGTCTGACTCCGGGTTAAGGCAGGCTATTCCCACTCGCTTTCGGAGATGCCAGCTCACCAAACTGGAAGTTGTACTGGGCCAGCTGGGCTTTTCGGATCTTGCGGTTGAGGGTCAAGCTTTGGTCGGCACTGATGTCTGCCATGAATCCTGCCTGGTGGAAGAGCTGGTGGACCTGAAAGTGCATGAGAAAGGTGTCAGATAGTTAACCCAGCTGCAGTCTGCTGGGAAGGAGGCAGTGGGGGAAGAGGAGGTACCGTATTCTTCCATGTATAACACGCCCCCATGTATAAGACGACCCCTATTTTTTTGGAACGCAGCAAAAAATTGGGCGTGGGGATTGCCCAAAATTGTTGAGCTTTTTTTGTTGTGGTCACCACCGCCAATCGCTCTACAGCCTGGCAGCAAATACGGATCGCACGCATCAGCGCAGCCGGCCGCCAATCGTCTGCACGCTCACTGCCAAAAGCCCACCTGCCCACTTGACGCAACCACAGCCGATTGCACACATGCCTCATCGCTGGCGTAAATCACACGCCCAATTGCTGCAGCCAATCGTCAGCAGGCCTTGCCACAGCAGCCAATCACACGCCCAATTGGCGCTGCCAATCTCCTGACCGTTGCTGCCACCAATTGCCCGGACCCCTCTGCTATCCGTGTATAAGACGACCTACAATTTTTGCCTATTATTTCTAAGGAAAAATTACCATCTTATACACGGAAAAATACGGTATTTGCAGTCCCCTCTCTATTCTGAGCAGGTGATGCCTCATAGGCGGCTACTCTGCCCATTCCTCACTTCCTTACTGGTAATCACACACCCCAGTTCTATCCCTCTAAGGCAGCTACACTTTATAAAAATATATATTTGTGTACAATAAACATTCTGTGGCAAAGCAATTCCGGGCCTTTCCATCTGCATGCCTTAATCCCTTTCACTTCATGAAACTTATTAACAGTATTTAACATTTGACTAGGGGACATGGGACGGCAGGGAGTGATTAAAAGGAGGCCAAGCAATTAAACAGAAGTCCTGCCCACGATAGATTGGGGGGGGGGGGCTTTCTTGACCTCCTCTATAGCTTTTCCCACATTTCAGCAGAAGCTGCTATGGCACACTTTTCATACCATGAGGAATAGAGTATTTTTTTTTAATGCACTGAAATTTTAATGCACTGAAATTCCTAGAAAGCTGAATTGCGCACCTAATATTTCTCCCCTTCTCTGTTTCCTTACATGATTTCACAGTGTATAATGCTTTGTGTATAATGAACAGGCAGATCCATGCTAATTCTTCTTGTCTCTCACCTCGCAGGCATAGTCCTCCACGTCTGGGCCAACAGGGATCACCATAATTTGGAACGGGGACAGCCAGAAGGGCCTGCAAAGAGAGCAGAAAGCAGAACACCCTCAAGTCAGCCTAATTCTTCCTTCCCCTCCTGCAGCTCCCACTTCCTGGGTGATCTACTGATTTTTTAACTTTTATGGCTGACACTCAGCAGCTTTCGCAGCTTCACAAAAACCCATGGTTCTGATTCCTTGACCGCTTTTGCCCCAGCATTGCAGCATTTTCTGTTCACAATAAACCTTGGAGAGCATATATAGCTGGCTCCACAAGGACAATGCCAGCTTAACACTTAAAAGTTGGACATTTTGATTGTTGATTTTTCTTTGGCAGGTAGAAACACAGCAGCAGGGAGTGATCCAGCCTATTTATAAGAACATAAGAACTGGACGCGGGACGCGGGTGGCGCTGTGGGTTAAACCACTGAGCCTAGGACTTGCTGATCAGAAGGTCGGCGGTTTGAATCCCCGCGATGGGGTGAGCTCCCGTTGCTTGGTCCCTGCTCCTGCCAACCTAGCAGTTCCAAAGCACGTCAAAGTGCAAGTAGATAAATAGGTACCACTCCGGCGGGAAGGTAAACGGCGTTTCCGTGCGCTGCTCTGGTTTGCCAGAAGCAGCTTAGTCATGCTGGCCACATGACCCGGAAGCTGTACGCCGGCTCCATTGGCCAATAAAGCGAGATGAGCGCCGCAACCCCAGAGTCGGTCACGACTGGACCTAATGATCACCTTTACCTTTACCTTTAAGAACTGGAAGGATCAGGCCAATGGCCCACCTAAACCAGCATCCCGTTCTCCAAGTAGCCAACCAGATGCCCCAACAGGAAAACTGCAAGCAACCTCCTAAGGTTTCCAGTTTTCAAAATTATTATTGACTCCATCTATGAAGACACAGCATAGCCATCATGGCTGGAAGCCATCAATAGCCCTCTTGCCTCCGTGAATTTGTCTACTTCTCTTCTAAAGCCATCTAGGTTGGTTTCCTGCAGGAAGGAGTTCCATAGTTTAATTATGTGGTTCAGTAAGAAGGACTTTCTTTTGTGTCCTGAATTGTCCAGCTTCATTGCATGTCCACAGCTTCTAGCGTCACGTGAGATAAAACTTTTCCCTATCCAGTTTCCCCAGGCCATGCATTGTTTTACGAACTTCATCTATACGTATTTGAACAAGAGGAAACGTTTTCAAACAATGGCAGCCTCCACTGGCAGTTGCTTTCACCACCTCATCCTGCAATATGGCAAGACCTAGCAAGGAAGATCGGCGGCACAGCTCCCCCGGTCACTCACCACTTCCCGCCGTAGTTCTCTGCCAGGACAGCCAACATCCTCTCGACAGAGCCAAGGACCGCTCGGTGGATCATCACTGGTCTCTCCTCCAAACCACTGTCTTTGCTGTATGGGACATGAGCACACAGAGTCAGCACCTGAACTCTCAGGGCTGTGTATGCTCCAAGTTCCTGAAATCCTTTTGGGTGAAGCTAACCTTGGTTTCTGCCCCAACGCTGCAGCCTACGTTGAACGGCGGAAATTAAGAAGGTAAGAAGGGCCCTGCTGGATCAGGCCAGTGGCCTCCTGTTCTCACTGTGGTCAACCATCAGATGCCTGTGGGAATCCCCACAAACAGGACCTGAGCACAAGAGCTCTCTCACCCCTGGGATTCGGAAGCACTGCTGCCTGCAGCTGTGGGCTGAGTGCGTTTGCATAATCTAGGCCAGGGGTGCAAGCTTTGCTCAGGTGGGCCCCGTAGCTTCCCTGTGGATTTGTGGCGGAAGACAGGAGATGGCACATGTTTAGGAATGCAGGAAGCTGCCATACCTTGAATCAGATCATTGGGGTCCGTCTACAATGACTGGCAGCAGACTTCCAGGATTTCAGGCAAGAGATGTTCCCATCCCTTCCTGCAAACGCTGCTTGGAACTGAACCTGCATGCAAAGCATGTGATCCTACCACTAAATAATGCTAAGATTCCAGTCCTTGTGGTTCTGAATCAAGGGCTGCCTTAGGAAAGGTGCCTTATACCCAAGTCAGATGCTTGGTCAGTATTTGTCTACATCGTCTGGCATCTGCTCTTCGGGGTTTCAGGCAGGGGGTGTTCCCAGACTTAACTGGAGAGGTCAGCGGTCAAACCTGGGACCTTTCGCATGTATTCTAGCAGCTATTCCTGACTTCCTGTTGGGAAGGTGAACAAGGATCTCAACCCCTCCCCAAACCAAACCACGTCAAATTTCATTTCGGGCTTTTTTGTTTTTGCCTCCTTGTGTTGTTACACCTGTTTTGTGGTTTAAAATTAAGACAATTGCTTTTTTTTATATGATAGATAGATAGATGAATGAATGATAGATAGATGATAGATAGATGATAGATAGATAGATAGATAGATAGATAGATAGATAGATAGATAGATAGATAGATGATAGATAGATAGATATAGATAGATAGATAGATGATAGAAAGAATACCAGTACTTTGAAGGGCCCCAGTCTCCCCACCTAGATAGTTCTTATTTCTAAGAGGGATCTTTGCCAAGATGCACAGAAAAGCTTGCCCAATAACAAGGTTACAGTCAGACCTCTGGCAGGCAAAACACTTCCCCATTCTTCCAAGTCTGACAACTAGAGCTGGCACACAGCTGGTGCCACGCAGATTGCAGATTAGCTCCTGCAGCTGGTAAACCAATCTCCAGAAAGCTACTAAACAAAGGCGCCTTCACATTCCTAGGCAGTTCCTCTTTCCCTGTCCTGTGGTCAGACAGGGGTTGGGTAGGGGAAGGACCAGTTGCGAAAGTTGGGTGTGAGGAAGCAAAGGGAGAGGGAGAGAGTGAGAAAAGGGAACCTTCCACTCAAAGAGACCCGAGAATGAGGCTCCTCTGACGGAATCGCCGTGGAGATTATGCGTTGGCTCTCTCAGAAGTTACGCACTCAAGTCTGAGCTTCTTGCTTGACATTAAACACTATGGCAATGTGATGTGCTCAGTGTAGGGCTTTTTTGGGGGGGGGGAGCGAAGGGTGCAAGCCCAGTGGTGGAGCATCTGCTTTGCATGCTACGGTGCCAGGTTCATTCGCACAAAACATACTCCACGTTTCGCTTGCACAATCTGGCAGGTCTGGAAAGAAACTCGGGTGCATCTGAGTCACTTTAGCCAAGAACTGAAAATGCAAGAGCCTGTAGCTCTTTGGTAGAAAATCTGGAGAAGGTCCTTTGGGTCAATTCCCAATGGCAACTCCAGGGACGGTGGGCAAACACTCCTGTCTAGAGCGGATGTGGTGAAAACTGTGGCTCACCAGACATTGCTGAACTACAACTCCCATCATCAGCACCCCCAGCCACTGGCCATGCTTGCTGGGGCTGATGGGAGTTGAAGTTCAACAACATCTTGAGGGCCAAAGGCTCCCCACCATCACCTTACAGAACCACTGCCGATTAGTGCAGGGCCACAATGGAAACCTGTGCCTCTCCAGGTGTTATTGGGCTACTATTGGGTTATTTTTTTGTTTTAGTTTTAACCATTTTAACTACAGTGGTACCTCTGGTTGCAAACGGGATCCATTCCGGAGGCCCGTTCACAACATGAAAAGAGCGCAACCCGCAAATTTGCACACGTGCGGGTTGCAATTCGCCGCTTCTGCGCATGCGCGTGACATCATTTTGCGCTTCTGCGCATGTGCGAGTGACAAAACCCAGAAGTAACCCTTTCTGGTACTTCTGGGTCGCCGCAGGACGTAACCTGAAAGAACATCACATGAAGTGGATGTTAACATGAGGTATTTATTTCTGTTTTTACCTTGTATTTTTACTGTGTGAACCGCCCCGAGATCTTGTGATGAAGGGTGCGATCTTAATAATGATAAGAATGATAAGAATTCTAACCGGTAGCAATGCTGGCCGATTGGGAGTTGAGCGTCCTTTCATGCTGTTGAAAACCAGCCCTTTTTCCAGAACCATGAGGACTGGGACCTTGCTTTATTTCTAAGGGAATAGCTATAGCTGAGCAGTTGAGCACCTGCTTTGCATGCAGAAGGTCCCAGGCAGGCAAGTCCAGGTACGGCTGTTCAAGACCCCCGACAGAAAACTCTGCCTTGTCAGCCTAGAACAAGGATCGGGATAAATCCCAGCCAGTCAGGGATGGTGGGGATTGTAGTCTGGACAGCTACAGGTGTCCAGGAGAACCAAGAGAAAGACCCGAAGTTGCCTCCTACCCAGTCAGACCATTGGCCCATCAACATCAATAGTGTCTGCACTCACAGACAGCAGTTCTCCAGGATTTCAGGAAAGGAGACATGGCGATGCCATTGAACATAGGACCTTTTGCATGCAAAGCAGATGCTCTCCCGCTGAACTATGGCCTTCCCCTTAGACCATACTGGCCTGACATGGCAGGAGACAGCTCCCTCAGTTTCCAAAACCCTTTCCTTTCATTAAATCCCCCTGCATGAAAATTCGAAGGCAACCTGGGAATTTTAGGGGACGGTAGGAGCAGAGCGGCAAGTATGTGAAGCCCCCTGGCTATCTACCTGGAGCAGAGCTCACCTTGCGTATGAGAGGTCAAACCGGATGGGCATCTGGAAATCCAGCTGAATGGTGGCACATTGGTGGTGCCGGCCGAGGGCATCTTTAATCTGAATATCAACCTGGGGGGAAATGCACACAGAGAGACTGCTGTGAGGAACAGGACCCATTACGTGCCTCAGCTAGCTTTGACCTGCAAGTGCCGTTGGGCGATGTTCAAAGAGGATCAGAAAAATCCACAGAGGATAAAGCTGTCAGTGGCTGCCAGCCCTAATGGGCATGTTCTGCCTTGACTGTCGGAGGCAGGCAGCTTTTGAACGTCAGTTGCTGGGACTCAGAAGTGAGAGGAGTGGGCTTTGTTCTCACTGTGAACACAAGCACATAAGAAGAGCCTTCTGGATCAGGCCAAAGGGGGCCCATTTAGTCCAGAACCCTGTTCTCACAGTGGCCAACTAGATGCCCCAATGAGAAGCCGCAAGCAGGATTCAGACACAAGAACACTCTTCCCTCCTGGAGTCTCCAGCGACTGGTATTCAGAACCACTGCTGCCTCTATGACTGTGGAAGCAGAGCAGAGCCACCAGGACTAGCAGCTGTAATAAACAAAAATCTGCCCTTATTCCCCTATGGGGAACACAAGAGCCCTTACAGAGTCCTTTGTAGGTGCTCCATCAGTCATAGAAAATAAGAGAGGCCAATCAGAGAATATTGAGAAGCAAAGCAGCTCGTAAGCCTGATCTTTATTGAACTGTTGCAACAGGGTGCTCCCCTCACACGCAGGAAAGGAAGAGGACCCCGAACAAAGGCGTGCCCACCCTTATATAGTCGTTTTAAATTGCCCGCCCTGGAGTCCAAGACCACCCCCAGACACATCATACCTACATCACAGAAGGGGTGGTCTACAACAGAAATCTGAGTGTGTTGTTTATCTCCTGTCGTTTATCTCCTGTCTGGCAGGTTACCTGTTAATGCTTCCTTGATTGGATACCCTGGGGAGCCTGGCCAGTCTTTTGTAGTGACAAATACTTAGTTCCTGAGCCAGGTCACGGGCTCACCCGGGTTTTGTGAATGAAAAGACAATGGGGAGGCTTTTCCATTTTCCCTTGACCTTGCAGAGAAAACTTTTGGTTAGTTTGGGAGCCAAAATGGCTCCAGGGCTGCCCTCCTGTGCTGCCTCAGACATGTGGCCCATACATTTATGTACGAGTTTGCCTGGCACATCCATGGACATTTATTATATATATAAGACCTTATTTTTTTTATTTCACAGCCATCCATGAGTTTGTCCTGTCCTATTTTAAAGCCCTCAAAGTTGGTGGCAATCAATGCCTCCTGTGGGAGGGAGTTTCATAGTTTAAACTCTGAACTGCACGGAGAAGGACTTTATTCAGACTGCTCTGAATTTCGCAACATTCAGCTTCGCTGGATGCCCACAAGCTCCAGAGTTAGGGAGAACCAGAGCCTAGATGGGTCCCCATTGGCCGGATCCAGCTACCGGGCTCTTCCTACGGTTCAGGATTTCTGGCAGGCAGGGCCACTCACTGACCTTTGGCCCGTAGAAGGCGCCATCCCCAGGATTGAGCTCCCAAGGCTGTCCAAAGTCTCGGAGGCTCTTTTCCAGCAGCTGGAAGGTGAGAGAAAAAGGAGGAGTCAGGAAACTGAGCTTGCTTTCCACTTGGCAAGCGCCCGCCATCTGGGTGGTCAGGTCACGGGAACTTCTTTCAGTAGAAAAAGGACCTCAGGGCATGTTTGCCTAGCAAACAGGATGGAACAAAGGATATTTTTAAAGTGGGGAGAAGCATTTTGAGAACACACACAAAGCTAATCCTTCCCATCACACAGAGGGATAAAACCCGCACGAATATGGATTGAAACATAACATTGAAAGCTATTTAAGTGCTTCTCAGGTTGATCAATTCGCAGGCAGGGAAAAAAAATTGGCTCTCCTAGGCAATGGCAGGGGGTCTCATTCTTACCTCCTCAGCCCGATCCCAAAGGTGAGGCTCCCCAAGGAATTTCTCAGGGCGGGTGGAGAGGTAGAAGCGCAAAGTGAATCCGAAAACAGAGTAGACAGCTTGAAGGAAGTCTAGGCAGCCTTGAATTTCTCCTTCCAGCTGAATTTGAGGGGTGGGGGAAGAGAGAAGAGAAGAGGTGATAATATCCCGTCCCTTCCTGGTTTGTCCCAGCATTCCCTCCTCTCCTTTAAAAGATGTTCCAGTTTTTGCCCATTTGGTATCAGAACACTTTTATGTTTTATTTTTCTTCTTATTGATACTCATCAAAAGGTACACAAAAGTTTATACCCAACACAAATTCTATTTCTATGATATACGAGAATAAAAGAAATGTTTTAAAAATCCAATCAAAAAAGAAACAGGAGCAAAGAGGAGGAAGGCAGAAGAAAGGAAAGAGAGAGAAAAGGAAACAAATGAAGTCTCAGAGCGCTGTTTCAACAGAGACAGGTGGAGCCTTTGGGTTCAGCCATGCAGGTACAGTGGTACCTCTGGTTAAGTACTTAATTCGTTCTGGAGGTCCATTCTTAACCTGAAGCACCACTTTAGCTAATGGGGCCTCCCGCTGCTGCCACGCCGCCGGAGCACGATTTCTGTTCTCATCCTGAAGCAAAGTTCTTAACCTGAAGCACTATTTCTGGGTTAACGGAGTCTGTAACCTGAAGCGTATGTAACCCGAGGTACCACTGTATCTTGCCATCGCCCCATCCCTCACCTGATCCATGGCGCAGAAAATGTGAGCGTCATCCTGCTGGAACCGGCGCACCCGCGTCAGCCCAGTCAGGGCCCCCGACGGCTCGTTTCTGTGCAGAACCCCAAAGTCAGCAAGGCGGAGAGGCAGCTCTCTCCAGGATCGGGGGCGGTGGCCAAACATGAGGCTACGTGGAGGAAAGGGAGAGGAACTTGCTTCTACCTCTCAAGGCACATCAATGGAGCTGTAGGGGCAAGCCGAATATACCCCCCCCAGGCCTCCATTCTTGCACCCCCCAATAATTCATAACTCACCAATGGCCAGGGCAGTTCATTGGCTTGAGGGCAAAGGTCTCATCTTCAACCCTGAAGGAGAACATGTTCTCGGCATAGTGCTGCCAGTGGCCAGACGCTTCCCACAGCTTCGCGTTGTAAATGTTGGGGGTGATCACCTCAGAGAAGCCGCGCTTGAGATACTCACTCTGGGACACCAAAAAACAAAAGGAAGGGGGATACCAGGAGTTGGGGGCAGAGAATTAAGTAAGAGATGGCGCATCAGTCCCAGACTAGCTAAAAGATATTTAAAATTTGTTTTCTTCATGCACCAGCTCATTAAAAATAATAAACCTTTGTTTGTTTTTTAATTCCTGACTTTATAAAGGTAAAGGGACCCTGACCATTAGGTCCAGTTGTGGCTGACTCTGGGGTTGTGGCACTCATCTCTCTTTATTGGCCGAGGGAGCCAGCGTGCAGCTTCCGGGTCATGTGGCCAGCATGACTAAGCTGCTTCTGGTACACCAGAGCAGCACACGGAAACACTGTTTACCTTCCCACTGGAGTGGTACCTATTTATCTACTTGCACTTTGACGTGATTTCGAACTGCTAGGTTGGCAGGAGCAGGGACCGAGCAACGGGAGCTCACCCCGTCGCAGGGATTCGAACCGCCAACCTTCTGATCGGCAAGTCCTAGGCTCCGTGGTTTAACCCACAGCGCCACCCGCGTCCCTCCTGACTTTATAACTCGCTCCAATAGGCTGACTATGTGGTTCGTCTTTTAATAAAGTCTGTATAGGAAATTTGGTCATTTGCTTGCATCTCTTTGCTCACATAAGATGGGCTGATGTGGCAAGAGTGGCAGAAACTTTTTCAAACTGGCCATCCTATTCTCCTGTCCAGGACACAGATTTTCTCCAATTCTTACCATGCAAAATCCTGACTGCGCTGTACAGGGAAACATCTTCACATTGTATATATCAATAATGAACACCGGGTTTAAAGTCAACTTGAATTGTCATTCTACGGACTGTTTCTGATACTTAGCCAGGGAAGGATGAACTTAGATCGTCTGCCTCAAAGAGTGTGTGGCATCAGAGACCGGCTCTGACCTTTGCACATAAGTCACGCACAGGCAAACACTGGAACATTTGAGAAGCGATGGATTAGGAAGCAGAGCACACCTTAATGAAGTCCATGAGAGTTGTGTAAATGTGCGCTCCTTTGGGGAGGAAGAAGCAGCTTCCTGGGCTCAGTTCATGGAAGAAGAAAAGCTCTTGATCCTGCAGAGGAACAAAGTCAGTCTGTGCGGCATAATAGTTTAGAATGGGGAAATAGGATCCGAGAGACCAGGGTTCAAATCTTCACAAGGAGACCTTGGGCCCAGTCACTGTCTCTATGGCAGGCACAGGCAAACTCGGCCCTCCAGATGTTTTTTGGGACTACAACTCCCATCATCCCTAGCTAACAGGACCAGTGGTCAGGGATGATGGGAATTGTAGTCCCAAAACATCTGGAGGGCTGAGTTTGCCTATGCCTGTTCTATGGCTTGCAGGAGTGCTGAGAGGATAAAAATGGGGGAGAACCACGTACAATCACCTTGAGCTACTCAGCAGGAAGGCAGGGTGTCAGTGCATCAATATATACCGTATTTTTTGCTCTATAAGACTCACTTTTTCCATCCTAAAAAGTAAGGGGAAATTTGTGTGCATCTTATGGAGCGAATGCAGGCTGCGCAGCTATCCCAGAAGCCAGAACAGCAAGAGGGATTGCTGCTTTCACTGCGCAACGATCCCTCTTGCTGTTCTGGCTTCTGAGATTCAGAATATTTTTTTTCTTGTTTTCCTCCTCCAAAAACTAGGTGCGTCTTGTGGTCTGGTACGTCTTATAAAGCAAAAAATACGGTATTTTACAGGTGCTTGTTCATAAAGGAATGTGACCCCCTGGGCTAAAAAAAATCCCTCCCCCGCCCTTGGGGGATGGGAAGAGAGGGAGGGAAGCATTTCCTCCCAGAGGTTATACCAGACCCAACAGGTCTTAATTTCACCTTGCCTATCCGCCGATGATCCCGCTGGGCAGCCTCCTCTTGAGCACGCTCCCATTCCGCGAGCTGCTTGGGGCTGGGGAAGGAGATGCCGTAGACCCGTTGCAGGGACTCCTTTGAAGGGTCTCCGTGCCAGTAGGAGGCGGCGTTCTGCCAAGCCAAGAGGAATGACAAACAAATAAAATAAGCATGCAATATTGCCTGGTCCAGAAAGAAGCCCCTGGGGTTTCTGAACGTATGAAGGTTCAGGACAGGGGAAAAGAAAGCAGTGAAACTATGGAACTGGCTTCCGGGGGAGGCGTGATGGCGGCCAACTTAAGATGGCTTCCAAAGAGGATTTTAGGCAAATTCATGGATGGCTATGCTCTGCCTCCACTGCTAGAGGCAGCAATGCTTCTGAATACCAGTTGGTGGGAACTGCGAGTGGGGAAAGTGGGTCTTGTGTTCAAACCCTGCTTGTTGGTTTCACTTGAGGGAATCTGTCTTGCCCCTGTGAGAACAGGATGCTGGACTAGGTGGGCCCTTGGCTTGATTCAGCAGCCTCTGCTTAAGCTGTTACATTAGCGCAACTTTGGCATTTCTACCACCTGGGATATTATTATTATTATTATTATTATTATTATTATTATTATTATTACAGTCATACCTCATGTTACGTTTGCTTCATGTTACCTTCTTTCAGGTTGCAACCCAGAAGTACAGGAAAGGGTTACTTTCGCACATGCGCAGAAGCGCAAAATGACGTCATGCGCATGCACAGAAGCGGCAAATCGCAACCCGTGCGCGCGCAGATGTGCCTTCATGTTGTGAACGGGCCTCCAGAACGGATCCTGTTCGCAACCAGAGGTACCACTGTATTATTATTATTATTATTATTATTTAGACTTAATGGTCACTTCCTACCTAACAAGCCTTCAAGTGACTTACAAACATAAATACAAAGGGGGGGGGGGAATTATATGAAACATTAAAATTTTCACACAACAGCTATGCTTCATTAATATGCTTATCTTTATTTTATTGCTTCACAGCATTTGCACCAGCCTCTTCAGCCAAAAAAACCAAAAACGCTCCTCACTCTACTCCCGGATGCAAGGACCTGGGACGTTAGCACCCACCTTCAGGAGCTTCAGTGCACGGATCTCCCCCGTATGCCGGACGTGTGGCCCCCGGCAGAGGTCGATAAAGGGTCCGCACCTGCAGAGAGGAAAGAGGAGAGACGGTGAGTTTCGGGCCTTGATTATTCCTGATGCTTTGACTCCTTAGGTGGCGTACTTATGCTGCAGTTGGAGAACAGCCTTTAACAAACGTGTCATGGGTTTTGAAGACGCTCTAACTCAGGACGCAAGGGAGAAACGTGCTAGGAGGAAGGCACGCTTGGCAAATCCACACCGTAATCAACTCCCACCCGGAAATCTATGTCCCCACTGTGGAAGGTTGTGTGGATCCAGAATTGGCCTCCACAGTCACCTACGGACACACTGCTAAGACCGTGTTCATGGAAGGCAATCGTACTCGGCTATGAGGGATCGCCAAAGAAGAAGACGACTTATGAAATTGCTTATATTTTGTGTATTAATAATAATAATTTATTATTACAGTCAAAGACCAGTTCATATATTTTCTGTATTTTAACCTCCTTTTGTTTTTTAAAATAAACATAGCTTTTTAAGAAATATAACTAAAAGAAACTAAATTAAAATAACAGGAGCACTGACGCTGTGGCGATCGCCACAGGTCTGTTAAAGGGCTAGGTGGCATTATTGCTTACACAGATGCCCCTAAAGGATTTTGCTACAATAAGAGGAGCCCTTTGGGGAATTTAGTTGATCACTGTGAGGACAGGATGCTGAGCATTGGCTTGATCCAGCCCTAAGGCTCTTCTTAGGTTCTTACAACATATAAGAAATAAGATATGGGATGGAAATAAACTGACCTGCTCATCTCCACCGCCAGGAATATGCTCAGATTTGCACTAAAGATCAGGAGGCGCTCCTGTTTTCTCAAAAGGCGGGTAAGGTAAAGGTAAAGGACCCCTGGACAGTTAAATCCAGTCAAAGGAGACTATGGGGTTGCGGCACTCATCTCACTTTCAGGCTGAGGAAGCCTGCGTTTGTCCGCAGACAGCTTTCCGGGTCGTGTGGCCAGCAGGACTAAACTGCTTTTGGCGCAACGGAACACCGTGATGGAAACCAGAGTGCACGGAAACACCGTTTACCTTCCCACCACAGCAGTACCTATTTATCTACTTGCACTGGTGTGCTTTCGAACTGCTAGGTTGGCAGGAACTGGGACAGAGCAGCGGGAGCTCACCCCATCGCGGGGATTCGAACTGCCGACCTTCTGATTGGCAAGCCCAAGAGGTTCAGTGGGTTAGACCACAGTGCCACCCGCGTCTCAAAAGGAGGCAACAACCGCAGGTCAGCCGTGGATGTCCAGAGTCGAGGGTTTCTCTCACCTGTACACGGTGGCAGTCGGAGATTTCACCTTTTCGTCGATAATCTGAAGTTTGAATTTGTTGTGCTGGAAGGGCAAAGAAAGAGCCAACAATCGTCAAGGAAGTTTTGCGATAGTTCGCTGTGAGAAACAGGGTGCTGGACTAGGTGGGCTATTGGCCTGATCCTGCCAGCTCCTCTGGTGTTCTATCCATCCTGCAACCTCACCAGCTAAAATCCCACTTCCCTGAACACTTTCCAAAAGAAGAAAATTAGTCTGAATGCTCAACCCAAAGCTGCTGGCCTGCATGCAGAAGTCTCTCGGTTCAATCTCCAGGTAAGGCTGGGAATATCCCCTGCCTGAAATCCCTGGAAGAACCTCTGTTGGATTATCAGTCTGACTCATTAAATGGCAGCTTCCTCTAGTCCTATTTAAACTGGCCCATTAATCAGAACCATGAGAACCGAAATCTTACTAGCTCTTTGAAACAACCCACACTACTAAAAAGCCATTATTAGTTCCAAAACAGTGAGAGAAAAAACAACATTCAAAACACAGCTCATCATTTCAATAAGAAGTGGGTTGAAAGAATAAGCCTGCTTAAAAGCAAAACATGCAAGGAAACAACACCTCTCCTTTGGGAGGAAGCCTCAGAAATGTGAGGCCATCACTGAAAAGGCCCTGTTCCTTGCGTTCAACAGCCTAGTTGGACCTTAACTGCAGATACTTAGACCTGGGCTGGTTCATTGAAAATTCATAGGTGAAGGCTGTCCTTCAAGGCTCTCTCTCTACTGTTGCACGAATGGTATCCTGCCATTAGACCTGGAGGCTGTGGGTTGTATTCTCTTTCTACTAGTGCAAGGGCAATTCAGCACAACAAGCTGTGCCAGTGGAAACTCATTGCGCAACAGATTGCACAATCTATCGGTCAACACAAGTGACCAGTAACCTACTTATGTGTTCTCTTGTGCAAAACACGTCAAGTAGGTTATTGTATACAATAGGTTATTGTATTTTAGTGTTTTGTTGGAAGTCGCCCAGAGTGACTGGGGAAACCCAGCCAGATAGGTGGGGTATAAATAATAAAATATTATTATTAGTAGTAGTAGCAGTAGTAGTATACGGCTAAGTGACTTTAACTTAGCACTTCATTGGATACGACCCCCCTAATCCTGGCAAGCACGGAAAACTTTGCAAATGCAACACTCTGGATAAACCAGTCAAATGGAGCTGTGTATTTCGAAGGCTGTGCCTGACTGAGTTTGCACCTATGTTCCCATATCCAAGCGGGATATGCAAGAGGAACCCTGCACTCTTTCTAAAAATCGGCCACCAAGCCCAGCCGTTCCCCATGCCTTCTGGTGCCTTCCAGATCTTCTGGACTACAGCTCTCCCCAATGACATACTAGCACAGCAGTGTTGGCTAAGGATGATGGGAGCTGAAGTCCAAAATATCTGTAGGGCATGAGCCCAGGGAAGGCTGAACTAGGCCATCGTTCTGTTTCCCCACAAAAGCCCAAACAAATTATTCTGGGAGGCCCCAAAAGAGAGGGTGGAAGGCAGGTGTTTATGTCTCCAACAACTGGGATAGACAGCCTCTGAACATGGAGGTTCAGTTGACTAATAGCCACTGACAGGCAGCTTTTCAGAAACTGGTTTAAAGCCCTCTTAAAAGCTACACTAAAGCCTCTGGTTCATTGGCGCGTCCTGTGGCAGCAGATGCCACAAACTGCAGTCAACTTCCAGGAATTGTAGACAACCTTGCACCCGTTTCAGAAACCAGGCCATCAAAACAAAAACAGAAGGAAAAGCTCGAAGAACCTGTTGCCAGCCATTTTAGTAATTTTCACAGCCGCAACGTTTTCAGGAGTGGAAATTCCTGTAGGGTAGGAAAGCAAAGTGAAGAATGCCCCACAGCACCTTGAAACTAAGGTGTGGAACATCTGTGGCAGCCCAGATGTTGCGGCAAGATTCCACCATAGTCAGTGGTCAAGGATGACATCAAGAGTTCCAATCCATGAACACCAGGGAACACCAGATCTCAAACTGGAAATGGACTAGCAATACAATAACTTCTGGACAAGCATGGCCTCAGCTCAGGGGACAAATATGTCACATTTTACCTAAGCATTCAACTATTTTTCTTCTTGTCCTCCTTGTGCTCCTAACATAGTGATTGTCCAGAAGATGTTGCCTTCTAGAACACTCTTGACATCCTCACTCATCTTGGTTTCAGGTGCAAAATCCAGTTACGTCACTGGCAAGGCAGAGGCCCCGACACTTAACTAAATAATTCTAAGCTTCTTTTTATTCCGTCTTTCTACGAAATGACGGAGGGCTCTTCTGACATTCTTTGGAGTTTGCACCTTAAAGAGCTCCACCAGATCCTCTCGAGAGACTTCCAGCCGTTCAAAGGGATGGTTCTTGGCGATTATCCCCTTGCAGATTTCCTCCAGGACCGGCAGGTCTTTACTGGACACAGTCCTGTGAAGAAGAAGAAAATGAGAAGCTCTTTACAGGAAACATGGAGACATCAACAGATAATGTCAAGCAAATATAGGCAGCCCCAAAATGACAAAGAGGGTCATAAAACCCCTGATCTTCAAAGTTTTGATACCTAACCAACAGACAGAAAGATAAACCCTTGATTTGGAGCAGCCAGTTCTGTGGACCAGACAGCCTTTGTCCCTGGATATGTTGTGAACTGCTGCTAATCACGTTTATTTACTTCCCTGCTTGTTTGATCTTAGAAACTTTGGTTGATTAAGGCTTTGTTATCCTGCTTGCCGTATTCTGACGCTCACAAAGCTCCCCCCCCCCTTCAACCAGCAACCCTTGCAAGTCTTCTGCTTAAGTCAAGCTTTATGACAATTCAGAGATTAAATCATCAGGAGGATTTGGAAAGAAGTTTCAAAACTAGCAAAATTTCTCAGTACAGAAAAGTCATTGCTTGACCAATGGCGACACCTAGTGGACAGTAGAGGTGCAACACCCACACCCACGGGATTGAGGAAGTCCTACAGGCCAATTCATTCGTGCAAGGCAAAAAGTGTGTGCGTGCGAATGCACACAGACCACTTTCAGAAGGAGATTCTTTTCACATTCAATATCTCATGCACCATATGCCTATCCTGCCTCTTTTTTTTCAACAACAAACTCTCAAAAGCAATGAACACATCAAGAGGAACATGTGAAGCTGCCATATACCGAGTAAGATCATTAGGGTGCATCTAGCACAGGGGTCAGCAAACTTTTTCAGCAGGGGGCCGGTCCACTGTCCCTCAGACCTTGGGGTGGGGGGCGGACTATATTTGGAAGAAAAAAATGAACGATTTTCGCCCACCCACAAAGAGGCCTGAAGATGCTTCGCTTTACTTGTCCCAGCTGTCGTCCCAATAGCTGCAGCTGGGCTTCTCCAGCCAGCCAGGCGCCATGGCGGGGTAGGAGGCTGCGTTGGCTGGTGAAGACAGAAGCAGCAGCCCCGGCGGAGGAGCTGCGGACGGAGGTAGGGGAACTGGGGTGTCACCAGAGCTTTTACCCACAACCTGCTGCTGCTGTTGCTTCCTGAGAGGCACCGCAGAGAAGAAGACAGAGCCGCAAGTGGCGGCCGTGGCCACCGCAACAACCCACCTGAACGCCATTGGACAAATGAAGGAGGGAGGGAAGCAGGCAGCAACGAAGAAAGCGAGCAAGGAAGCGACACGGAAAAGGGATGTGAAGAAAGAAAGAAGGAAGGAAGGGCAGACTGAGGGAGAGGAGGAGGAGGAGGAAAACACAGCAGCCGCTGGCATTGCACGCCCCCTTCACAGCACCGCCCTGCTGAGGCGGGCAAGCCAACTCCCGCCATCAACGGGGCCTGGCGTGGGACAACATTGCTCCGTCTCTGAGGAGAAAAGTGCCGCCGTGTGAGGGAGAGGGAGGGAGAGGGAAAGAACGTGTGTGCTGCCGATCCACACGGCGATTCCTGGACTGTCCGCAGGCCAGATCTAGAAGGCAATTGGGCCTGATCCTGCCTTAGTTTGCCGACCCATGATCTAGCACAATGCTGTTGACAGTGACTGGCAGCAATGTGTCTCCGGTGCTTCATTGCAAAACAACATCAAACCTAGCCTTACGTAAAATACATTGAACACACAAAATGTAACTGCCTGTGCATTCACATAAACAATTCTCTCCTGTATTTTTATCACAGTATCAAATACTTCTCTTGCACATTATCAACACATAAAGTACAACATTGTAAGCAAAAGTCAGTTCATTGTAAGCAATAGATCAGTTCATTCATAGAGTCCAAATATCCGCTAGTTTCTGTTCCACGTATGTCTTTGTATGTTCATAAAATCTAAATGGGAGCTTACTATAGTTCCACAGAATCTTGACAAGGATTTCCAGAATACTGTAATGCTTTGTTTTGCCCTCCTAGGCTTCATCAGTTGTACACATTCATATGTAGTATATCAAGATAATGGAACTTATGACATGCAGAAACCACCACTCAGGCCCTTCTGCATGCCAAGCAAGGGCTCTACTACTGAGCCATGAGTCCCTTTCACTTGAGAGAGGGAAGGCAGGGCCTCTCCAGAGGCTCAGCCAAGAGACCAGGGACTTTAGCTTCCAACTCTCTTTACATTCCAGCCAGTCGTTACAAGAACTCCGTAACCTGAAGAACTACAGACTGCATCTGCTGTTTTCCTCTCCATCCCCTTTCCCTTTTCCGTCGCATCTTTTCAACCACACTCCCCACCATCGCCCTTCCAACTTACCTTTCCTCATCCAAATACATGTCGTAGAAGAAGCCATTTTCAGTGCTGGGTCCGTGGCACAGGTAGGCACCGTAGAACTGCTCGGCGGCACCTCCTAGAACGTGGGCACTGGAGTGCCAGAAAAGCTGGTAAAAGAGAAATTTGGGGAGAGGTCGAGTTAGGTACGCTGGAACTCCGGGCTCCTTCCCAAGGCGGCAACACTGCCCCCCTCCCCATTTGCAGAGGCAATCTGAGGACAATGGTCAAAACAAACCAAGGGAGAATATTATTATAAGAACATCAAAAGAGGCTGGCTGCTAGATCAGGCCATTAAGAAATGTTGTCTGTCTGCAGGCATGGACTTGGTCGAAAGCATGTGATGCAGCTTGGAAAAACAATCTGCTTGAAAAGTGCTACTAGACAATCTACAAGCCTGAAAAGGAATCCGCAAATTAGGCAAATAAGCTCTGTCTGGTGCTAAAGGACAGAAAATGGAAGAACAGGCCGGGGTGCTCTTTTGTCAGACAGCTTTTCAATTAAACAAACTGGCGTTTTTCTTAAAGCTTCAAAAGTGAAACTGTTACAGAATTCTAATTCTAAAATGTCTGCTCAATAAACAAGTCCTTGGGGGGGGGGAGGTGGCCAACCTAGCCCAGGATCCTGTCCTCGCAGTGGCCAACCAGATGCCCCAATGGGAAGCTTGCAAGCAGGACCTGAGTGCAACAGCAGCCCTCTCACCACTTGTGAGTCTCAGCAGCTGGTATTGTTCAGAGGCATTTACTGCTGATGGCAGAGGAAGAACAGTCCTAGACGCTGCTACTCACTGACAGTCTCCTCTGCCTCCTCCCTGAATCAGCCTGACCCTCTTTCAAATCTAAGTTGTTGGCCATCATTATGTCTCATGGGAACGAATCCCAGTTTATCTGTGCTCTGTGTGAGGAAGTCCTTCCTCTTCTAGACTCACAGCTGTCCATGGAGGCGCAGGTCAATTCTGTGTCCAGGGCAGCTGTTTATCAGCTCCATCTGGTGCGCAGGCTGAGACCCTCCCTGCCCGCAGACTGTCTTGCCAGAGTGGCGCATGCTCTGGTTATCTCCCGCTTGGACTACTGCAATGCGCTCTATGTGGGGCTACCTTTGAAGGTGACCCGGAAACTACAACTAATCCAGAATGCGGCAGCTAGACTGGTGACTAGGAGCGGCCACCAAGACCATATAACACCGGTCCTGAAAGACTCCCAGTACGTTTCTGAGCACAATTCAAAGTGTCGGTGCTGACCTTTAAAGACCTAAACAGCCTCGGTCCAGGCGACCTGAAGGAGCGTCTCCACCCCCATTGTTCTGCCCGGACACTGAGGTCCAGTGCCGAGGGCCTTGGGGCGGTTCCCTTGCTGAGAGAAGCCAAGTTACAGGGAACCAGGCAGAGGGCCTTCTCGGTAGTGGCACCTGCCCTGTAGAACACCCTCCCATCAGATGTCAAAGAGAAAAACAGCTACCAGACTTTTAGAAGACATCTGAAGGCAGCCCTGTTTAGGGAAGCTTTTAATGTTTAATAGGTTATTGTATTTTAATATTCTGTTGGAAGCCGCTCAGAGTGGCTGGGGAAACCCAGCCAGATGGGCGGGGTATAAATAATTAATAATAATAATAATAATAACAATTGTTGTTGTTATCATCTTCTCTGTCCCAAATCTTCCAGCCATCATGCAAGGAGCTAGGAAGAAGCCCAATATAATTCTGAAAGGATGACACCCCAGGAGCCTGAGGAAGGAGGGCTGGAGGGGAGGTATTTCTGCCTTCATCTACAGAGCAACGTCACCAGACTGGACTTTCCTGGCAAGAATGATCACACCACCCAGACGGAGAAGGCCGCCCACCCGGACATTCCTCCTGAAAGCATCCTCTCTTGGAACACTGGCAACGAGACACAGCTTGGGTCCAAGTTGCCAGGCAGCCTGCCTCTACAAGCCCCTGAAGCTCACAAGCTAAGGTTTGATGCAGGTGACCAGCCCCATGTAGCTCATAGCTGCTCACACGCCTATTACCCACCAACGAGCTCCTTTTAAAAGCTGCTCTTCCTATAGCGCAGGGTCTGAGGAACCCATTTCTTGGCCAGGGAGGGCAGCTCTTTCTCTTCTCCCCCCCCCCACGCCCCCCACAAAGAAATGCTGACAGGTGGGCAGGGCCACCCATCTGTTAAAGTTAACCAATAGCGGTGGGAGGGGAGAGGTCTGTTTCACCAGCCCCTTCCTCGCAGGAAAGGATTCTCTGCTTCTCTTTTGGAGTGGGGTAGATATTTTTTATTTATTTTCAAAAACAGTATTAATGTAAATTTACGGAGCTGATGAGCAGAGGGTTCAATCCTGCTGCTTGGGCCACAGGCCAGTTCCCTGTGGAGGAACTGGTGGGCACCGCCAATGAGGAATCAGGGTATCTGGCAGTGCCGAACCTTGATTTCAGCCCCCAGAAGTTCTGGTATCTGGAAGGGGAGTGAGACCCTTTTCCGTGCTTGCTTGTTAAACTCCAGTCAAGATTTAGCAGCTCCCTTCCCTCTCTTCCGCACAAGCGAAACTCCTCTGGGTACTCACCGCCTGCCCATCCTGAGATTCGAAATCCACAAACTCCAAGCTGGCGTCGCCCTCCAGCGGGCGATCCAGGTCATGTAGGGTCCCATTCACCCGTGCCACCACGGCACCCTGGGCCAGACTCCGGCTGCAAGAGCAGTAATAATAACAACAATAATAATTTATTATTTATACCCCGCCCATCTGGCTGGGTCCCCCCAGCCACTCTGGGCAGCTTCCAACAAAACACTAAAACACAATAACCTATTAAACATTAAAAGCTTCCCTAAACAGGGCGGCCTTTAGATGTCTTCTAAAGTGGGAGGTTAGGACACATCTGACTGGCAACTGCCTCGCAACCACGAAGAGAAACGGAGCAGATATTTATTTTTATTTATTTTAGGTACTTCTGCGCTGCTTGATATTAAGAATCTCTAAGCAGTGCAGAAACATTAATATTATTAAGGTATGACGATTGCCCCCAAAAGGCAGAAGATGAAAGCTGCCTTGTAGCGAGCCGGACTATCTGTCCACCTGTCCACCAGACTATCAGTACTGCTCACACTGACTGGCAGAGGTCCTCTAGAATCCCACAGAGGAGCTCTTTTCCCAGCCCAGCCTGGATATGCCACTGGGGATAGAAACTGGACCTGTCTGCTCGCAAAGCAGATGCTCTCTCCCTGAGCTACGGCCGTTCCAGTGAATCACAAGGTTTCAGATTCTGAGTTAAAGAAGAGCTTGCTAAACCTTAAGAAGACCAAAGGTCTGAACCCCATCAACTCAGGGGCATCTCAAAAAACTTCCAATATTACTCATCTTCTAGGGATATCTTTTTACAAGTGAAGGACAGGATCTCAAATTTTGGAGTCGCACATCTCTGTTCATATCTCAAGAGCTGCCAACCCTTTGCCCAAAACAGTTTGCTTTTGAAGCACATTTGAAGAAAGCACATAGCGAACATCTAACACACGCACCTGATCTGCAACGCCACTTGATACGGCGTGGTCATCCAGGCCTCCCCGTTTATTTCACTGCCACTTGGTAGGGAAATCCGGATCGGCCGGCTGTTTTTGTGGCTTCGCTCGGCGCATCGTTCAGCCGCAGCAGCTTTTAGCTTCTCATAAAACGCCAGGCGCTCAGAGATGTGGGAAGGAAGGGCACCCGCCTATGGGAGAAGACATAGGACAGACTCAGTCGCCATGAATTCTGTCCTTACCTTAGGGAAATGGCCACTTTCAAAATGCAGAATGACTGACAAGACCCCCGTTAAAACAGAAGATGGCCAGCAAATCTAGCAATGTTAATATTTGTTACAGGACTGGAAAAAACCACTCCAGGTACTACAGCCAACATAGTTCTGTTGAGGGGAAAGTGAAGAAGAGTTACATGGTTTGCGGGGAAATGGTACCGTTTGCCGAGAACAATGGAAAGGGGTAAGCAACTGCCTTGGAGCAGTTTTCTCCCCAAAACCAGTAGCAGATAAACCTGGAGGCAGCAGGCTCCCTTTTATACCAGTTAGGAGTCTCAGTGTGACAAACTGCCAACCCAAAGAAAAACTGATATACAGACCCCTGCCCTGTCTCTCCAAGAACAGGTTTCACGTGGCGCACCCAGAACGGCAATTCAGCGCTCAGACACTTGAGGGCAAACATCAGATGCTCCCAAGATAGAGGAAAAATAAAGAGCACCTACTGACGGGAGCTTGCCTCCAAAGGATGCACAACTTGTACAGCGATGCTACAGAAGTGCATTTGGCACCTAGTCGTTTCATTTAGCAAGCCCCAGTTGGGTGAGTTGCAAACGTATGGGAGCACCATCATAAAGCAATAACCTCTAAGGTTTGGGGTGGGGAGACTGGATGATCAGCTCCGAAGGTTGTCAAGGGAAGAAAGTACTGTTTTATCTGGAGCGACGCTGGACACCAGGGATTGCCCGGCAACCATGCTTCTTCATTCCCAGCGGTGTGGGGGAAATGCCACAGTTGCACTCTGTGCATGTTCAGAGATGCTCCATTATGTTGTATCGCTTTCCAACGTGTTTTCTCTACGCAGCACTGTCCTAAAAGCAACGTTAAGGAACGGCCAAGTTCAGGCCAGATGGTCTCGCCTTGGTCATTCACATAAATCTGAAAGTGCCGGTGCTTTGAAGGACCTGCTACAACAGGCAAAAATCTGGCTCTACTCCTGGGGCGGATGGAAGGCCTCACCAGTTGAAAGCCTGCCTGGTGGACAGAAAAACATCAACAGCAGCACAGGAGCTCTCAAGACGAGAGGCTGCAGCTTTAGAAGTTATGGGGCACCGAGAAAAGTAGGATTCTAAAAAGAGGAGACTGAGAAAAGGAGGGACTCGAAAAATAAATACATTCAAATTAAAAGGTTATCAACAGACCCTGTACAGCCTGCAGAGATGGTTTTTCCCAGCCCAGATCTTCCTCCAAGGCCAAAGGACCTTCATCTTTTAGGAGACCCGTGTCAAGTTCTCAGTTCCCACGTGGGAAACTGCCGGGGTCCCTCAGGCCGGTTGCACCCTCTGCAAAAGCCGCTCCAGCATCCCTCTCCACCTTGCAAACTGCAAACCGGGAGCAGCTCCAGCAGCCGCCTGCGTGGGACTCTGCGCGCCCCGATTGGCCGCCTCTGCAGAGAGGAAGAGAACGCGGATTGGTAGTCTAGCTGGCCAATAGGCTTCCTCCCCCTGGAAGGAGTTTCCTTCCCCCTCCCCTCCTGAAACAAGGACTCGAGGATGTGAAGTTCCGCCCACCTTTCCTCCCCCGCCCGGATCAACGCGACAAGCAAGACGGGGAAATGAAATGCTGCAGCCACCGATTCTCCTGCGAATTAAGGAGGGCTTCTTGGATCGCAGGCTGGCACGCGAGGTTGCCAGCTGATACCAGAAACTGATAGGCAGCCTTTGTGTAGGGTGCAAAGGGGGAAAGGCTCCCCTCACTGCATGCAGGTGAGATGCACGCTTTAACCGTGCTGAGCGAGGTCTGTCAAGCTGCTCAGCTGCAGCGGCCAGCTGGAAAGTTGGCAACCCAGTAGGCACGGCAGGGAACGCTTAGGGCAAAACACAGCCTAGCTGCAAAGGAATTTTGTGGCCACACAGTGAAGAGAACTGCATGTTGCAATTAAAACCAAAACATAACAATTTCTGCGAAACAGGCATAAAGCATGCAGCTTTCAGCCTGATAGGCAGAGTTCAGGAAAAGCTGCATTGGTTGGATTTCCACGTCCCCTACAGTACTCAAAGGTCTTTTAAAAAATGCCTTTATTTATTTAAAACATATGTGGCATAATCAGTGTTCTAAATATTTTTTTCCTATGTCTCATTTAAGTACTGTAGGAGGTGGAAATTCAACAGGTGCAGCTTCTAACACTTCCTATCCATCATAGGGAAAGGGGCAAGCTTTGAATTGTGCCCAACTGAATTTTACTCAGAGTAGACACAGTGGAAACAATGAACCTAAATCATGTCCATTTGTTTCTGTGGGCTTACTCAAGAGTATGACTAACACTACATACGAACCCTTTGCCACCGATTCAAGGGCCCAGGGGTTCCTGTCAGGAAAAAGGTCATGACCCCATATCCCCCTAGCAGCTACATAAAATCCTATAAATCAGATCAGTGTGCACACACAAAAGGCAGAAAAGGCTTATTTATGCATTAAAATCACGTTAGAAAGTAAACATCCAAATATGAATTGGATCCCAATGTCTTTTCAATGAGCAATTCATAGAATGGGCAGGATCTGGCCAAGGACACCCTCTTAAACTCCACTAATTTTTTCCCAGTAGGAGAGTTAAGTGCATATCCTGGAATCAATGTGGTATAAGTGGCAGGGCTGGCCCAAGACATTTTGGCACCCAAGACGAACCACAAGATGGTGTTCCTCTCCTCCCTGAAATGTAAAGATCTACATTGCAATCTGCTGCCCCTGTGAATCCGGCCACCTGCAGTGGTCGCCTCATCTTCCCTTGAGGGCGGGCCGGCCCTGCCAAGTGCTCATGAGAGCCAGACATCTCCCAATATATTTCGCCCCCACCCCAACACCTGAAATTGATGTTAAAACCCTAACCCTCCACTTTCCCTCCTAACACCGAAAAGGACCATATTTCACCCTCTGGGGGTTTCATATTTTTAATCGGCAAATCCAAGACGCTCATACCAGATTTTTTCCTATGAGCGATGGCAGAGCGGGCTCTTTACTCTGAAGTTGCTACTGGTGTCTGTTCTATCCGAAGAATGCCCTATAATCATTTTTCACACGCACAACTGAAAAACCCAAACTGTGTCCTACCTTTTAAGACTTGTTCCATGGATTACTGCCTCACTCACAAAAAAACCACCCCTCTCAAGCATGGTCTAGCTTTTAAGGCTTGTTCTGAGGATGATGGAAGTGTTTGCGAATAACAAACAACTTAGTCCTACCTACATTTATTTGGTTGCATATCCCAATTTGGCTTACTCTTGGTTGCATGTGCACAGGACTGCAGTTGTGTGAATCAGGCCCCAAATGTAAACACAGATAAGCTCAGCAGAACTCACTCCCAACTCTGGAGGTAAAGTAACTACTTAAGTAAACAGCATGCTAGGAAAACCAGATAACCAGGTTGTCACCTTGGCAAAATAATCAGATGTGCAGAGAGAGATGATAAATGTAAAACCCAAAACCCAAAAAACAAGGCACAGAAACAGAAGAAATAAATTGCAACCCAGTCTTGTAGGAAGCCTTTAAAAGGAGTTGATTCAGGTTTACAAAGAACAAGAACTGAGGAGGTCTAATCTGAGAGTGTGCCCACATGAGCTAGGCCTATGTGGTGCCCTTTCAAGGAAATTTTTATGAGGCTGGTGCCCAATTCAGGTGGGAGAGGAGTGGGCAGTCTCACCCCGCCCCCTGGCAACACACCTGTATATCATGTATACTACAGGTGCTGGATTTGCATCATCTATTCCTCTTCAAAAAGAGAAGGCAGTTTGTACACATTGAGTATTGGTACAATTGGGCCCCCAAATCATTTGCAATGTCGGCATGAAGAGATTTAATAGACCACTGTAAGGTTTGAAGCCCCAGCTCAGGTCTGACCTGTGCATGGAACAGGGACTGGTTCTCTATAGGGGCATTAAGCACACCTGCCAAAGGAGAGAAGTCCAGTTTCTAGGCAAGGGTGCTGGAGGCATCAGAACGTAAGGAAGGAAGAAGAGCCTGCTGGATCGGGCCAATAGGCCATTGAGTCCCAGCATCCTGTTCTCAAGAGTGGCCAAGATGCCCTTAATGGGAAACCTGCAAGCCTGCTCTTGTGGTTTCCAGCAACTGGGATTCAGACCCACTGCTGCCTCCAATTGTGGAGGGCAGAGCATAGCCATCACGGCTGGCAGCCATCAGAAGTCCTCTCACCCATTAATTTATCTAATCCTCTTTTAAAAACATCTAGGTTGGTAATCCATCACTGCCTCCTCTGGGAGCAAGTTCCATAGTTTCACTAAACACTGCACGCATAAGTTTATTTTCTCTGCCCTGAACCTTCCAGTATTCAGCTTCGCTGCACATCCAGCACCCAGGCGTGTGCTCCTACGGCAAAGACGCTTAGCGCATGAACACAGGTCACGCTTGCACTCCATGCTCCCAGCAACATCACTCTCACAAGCCCAACTCAAGCCTGATTCCACTCAGCTGACATTTTCACCACACCAATAGATTTGGCTATTTCAGCATCGGGTGACGCTTTTGTCTGTGCAACATTATTCTTAGATCTTCCTGTCCAAGCCCTTTTGGCACAGATGCCTCCTTTGCTCGACAGCCCAAGGGTTTCGTCTTACTCCCCAGGGACTTCATTGGACCAGGCCTTCTATCACCCTAGGATTCAGAGCACCTCAAGCCAATGGCTTGAGTAGAAACAATTCAGCCAATAGCAGCAAGACGCACTTGTGTGACAGGGAGCAAGCAAGCCAATTGGAGCCATAGGTTTGTGCTGCCACTGCACAGCACCTGCCTCCCCAGAGGATATTTTTCGTAGCATGCTGCAAATACATGCTATAATCTTCTCTGCCCTCAGGGCTTTCCCTGTGAACAAAGATGTTCTTTGAATCATAGAAATGTAGAGCTGCGAGAGAACCAGAGGATCATCTAGCTTTCAAAATATTCACCCCGCAAAGTTGCTCTAGCTGGTTGGTTTAAAAAGCGCCCCTGAGTCTTTTGAGCCAAATTATGAACTATTGGATGTTTCTGGCCATCAGGTCACCCCACAAGAACAAGAGTCAATTCAGGCAAAGGAACAGAAGCCAGTCATTCAACGGGCCTGAAGACCACACAGAGATGCTGCTCCTTTCCCCTTCTGCATGTGGGAACCACCAGTGCCTCAAGGCCTCCGATGCGCACGGTCCTCTGTTTCAAGCTTCCCCAATCTGGTGCTCTAAAGCTGTTTTTGGACTTCAGCGCTTCATCAGCCATGCGTGCAGCCAAGCGCCACTTTAGGCGAAAGCAGCACTGCTACTTGCACTTGAACTTAGCGATACTGCAGACAGCAGTGGCACCTTAAAAGCAGGAACCTTAAAACCCAAGGTTCCACGGCTTCTTCAGCTCCCTGTCAGCCTTTCGGAGGAAATCTTTAGGAGTAGGTTGCTGAATCTTGTGCTTGAATAGTCCTATGCACATCTTCTCAGAAGCCATTAAGTTCAAGGCGGTTCGCCCCCAGGTAAGTGTGCAGCGGGTTACAGATCTGGTGAATTTTAACCCTGTTCATGGCTCTTTTGGGTAAGATTTCTTTGGGACACAAGAAGCTGCCTTATACAGAGCCAGGCCATCGGTTCGCATAACCCAGATCTGCCTACACTGACTGGCAGCAGCTCCTGGGTGTTTTAAAGCAAGGGGATTCCCAAGCTTTACTGGGAGAGGTCCAGGAATGAACCGGGAACCTTCCACACGCAAAGGGAGTCCTCTCCCAGTGACACAGCCCTTAGGAAGAAAAAAAGGAATGGTGAGCTGCTTTAAGCTGTAACAAAGCAGATTTTAAATACTGGATTGGTTGAAAACCAATGTAGACAGATGGCACAGTTCCTAGAGCGAAGAGATTACATCAGGGTAAGAACCTGGCCAACTTTACTAGTTATAGGCAAGTTTGGAAAGCTTTGTGATGGCTCTTTGGTGTCTCGAGTGGCAATAGTTCCCCAAGGTGCTTTTCTTGGTATGGAGATGCAAGCAGGGCCCCACATGCCATCCTCTTGAGATCAGCTAAGCTAGACATCTCCCTCTGCATGTTTAAGGAACCAGGCCTGAGACCAGAGAAGTCATACTGTACTTGGCAAGCAGGAAGGCCCCAGATAACTGTGAGAGAGCATTCTAGGGTCACTGAGATGGACCAAATTGCTCAACCCTTGGGAGCAGGGAGCCAGTCCAGTGAAGAAACTCCACCTCACCCGTTTCAAGACTAATATACTTTCCATTCACATAATCATCTTTTTCCAGTGGGGATTTATGGCCCTCTGTGGGTCTGCTGTTGTCCTTGTTACTCGCCAGCCCTCCACACAAACTTCTAAGCCAGATTTCTATGCAGCCTTCTGATTTCACGGGCACAAACAATACAGATGGGTCCCCCCCATTCAATTGGGGGTGCTATCAGGCACACCCTAGTTATGCCTGCCCCAAGAGTTGGCACGGTTATAAATACTTAGGAACGGACTTGCGGAAGATCCCATAAAAACAAGACCAGCAGGATGAGCATGCAACACAGTGTAGAGCCACTGGGCTTCCACTCTGCAAAGCTCAGCCCCCCCCCCCAAATGAAAACACTTCCTAGATGCAGCCACTGACAAAAGGGTGACTCCTGGCTGCAGAATACTGTTCAGTCAACAAAAAACCCAAGCAAAACCAGTTACTAGAGGCTCCTTAGCTGTCCCCCACCCCCAGAAAAAGTTTTGCAATGGTAGTCTCCTCCACAATGATGGACATTTCTGTATTCTTCCTTGGATTCATATGGCCTGGTAGTATTTTGACCACCACCGATCACAAGAGTGGGTGTGCTAGTGGGAAAGCTTTGCACCCTGAAACCAGTATTCTCTGATTTTAAAAACCCAGCCTGTCACTGCTCAACTGGTTGACTGGCCGCCTGCTGCCCCCACTCTACCCAGGTGAGAAAGGTGAGGGGCTTAATGTTTGAGCTGCCGCTTGAATGCCACCACAGCAGATTTGAGCAACGAGGACCCTGGTCCCGTAAGGCCACAGTCCTCTGCAAACCAGCGCAAGACGCAAGACGGGAGGTTCTCTTCCAAAGAAGCAGCGTTTGGATGGGTGTTTAGGAGCGAGTCTCGCAGTAGCTGGCACTGCACAAACCAGCTTGAGCAAGTCTACTGAGACAGAGGCAAACAGCCGACTTTTAAAGGGTTTGGCTTTGCCAGGGTGGTGGCATGAACTAAACGCCCCCCCAACACACAATTTACCAATTGTGATGCTTTTAATTAATCATGGAGGATAAAGTGATCCATGGCTACTAGCTCCGATTTGCCTTAACTACCTCCCTACATGTGGACTTCCTATAATAGGCATCCGCTTGGCTGCTATGAGACCAGGATTTTGGACCACACGGGCTCCCTTTGGGCAGATCCAGCACCCACAATTCTTAACTCTTGTTTCAGGCCTTTAAAAAACTTTACATGTGCTGTGACAGTAGCGAAGTACCTGCTCAGAATGACTTTATCTGGTAGATTAAATGGGAAGCGCTGTTAAAACCTCCCCCTCCAACACACAGACACACAAATAGGCATACAGTTCCCTTGGAAGGGACCTCAAGAGTTACCTAGTTCAACCCCCTGAAATACAGGAATCACAGCTAGAGAGTCCCTGACGTATCAGTAAAGCACTGGTGCACTGAGCTGCTGCTATTGCCTGAGATTGCGAGTGCAAGCAGACACACACAAACACATTTTCTAAAGGCCACCTTCTCTTTTGTACCACAAGTAGTGAAAATAAAGCTCTCCTTGTCATTAGGGTAGGGCGTCATATCGTAAGGCAGCAGTGTCTTTTAAGCTCAACTGGAGGCACGCAGATCCCTTCCCATGCCGTAAGTACATTCCTTTATGAAAATATAGTCAAATTTGTGCTGCAGCCTTCAAAAGGTCACCGCGGCCCAGGTCGGAAGCCAGAAGTGCCAAACCTAGCTGCGTTTTAGAAGGCTCGTTTGTTCCAGCAAGACTGCACCTTCTGAAGACAGTAAATGTGGGTTCTTGTGCCCTCTACCCTAAACAGATGTTTAAAATTATTTTAAGAACTACCCATCTACCAAATTCTTAGTCTGAAAACAGTGTTTTTTTTTAAAGAGCTTTTAACATTTTATAACCAAGAGGGAAAAGGGGGTAGGGGTTGGACACAGAGGCAAAATGAGCTTTGCCCAACAATGGAAACAAAGATTTGACAAAAAAACAAAACACCCATTCAATTTCTTTCAGAATTATCTGCAGGCCAGGAATGGTCAAGATGCACAATCCCCATTTCCCCCAAAAAATAAAATAAAATGTATCACACGCTGCTTTGGAGCCCAATCCACAGGGCAGAGAGCTGGGTCCCTTTTCTCCTAGAAATGGAGGCCACAACAAGTCAAGAACACTTTATTAGTATACAATACAAAAATAAGGAAGTAGGTAAGAGAGGGCAGGGGGGAGAGGGAGGGAGAGAGAGAGAGAGAACCTCAAAAAGCAAAGCAAAACAAAACAAAAAAACCGCACTGCTCCGATTGTGTTTTAAGCTTTGGAATTGGTTTCCAGACCTCCTTCCAACACAGAGACAAGATGCATAAATTAAAAGAGCAACAGTCAAGACTTCCTCCAATGGGGAGCGCTGTGGATCTTTCGGAAATCGGAGGCGGTTCTTCCATCTGCTCTGCTCTTCCCCCTCCAGGCTGGGTTGGCGCCGAAGAAACCACTTCCGGCTCTGATTCCAGGTCGCAAAGCAAGGAAGGGATGGATGGGTGGGGGTCCCGTTCTCAACCTTATGCACCTATTGCACACTTAAGAGAGCACTTATTTACAAGAAGTGTAGAGATATTTATATATATGTATATGTATATATAAAACATTCAAACTAGGGTATTTTATTAAATCGTGTTAATATACAATCAAGAAGATGTTCTGCAGTTGCTTGCTCTTCAGCCCAATGCACATCTCGGCCCCCCCCCTCGTTCCCCCTGCAACTCCCCCCACAAGAAAACACTTGAAAATAAAACCAAGCCAACAAATATTAAACTCTCCCCGCCCCTCCTCTTAAAACAGGTACACACAAAGAAAATGAAAAGCACATCGATTATGTACAGTGTTTGTTTCCCCCCCCTTCCAAAATGGCAGCACAGCCGCACACTTCTGGGGGGAATGGGGTGTATCCCCAAAACATCTGCTCCCTTAATATGGGAAGCAGGTTCCCTCGCGTTCCCCCAACCCTGAAAGCTACCCCCTGCCCGAGATTCGGCTCTGCAAACATGCCAAGTGCCCCGCCACCACCCCAGAATGAAATACACTTTCCCCCCTGTGCTATGCAAGTAATTTTGCCTCGGAAGGTAATAATGCGTCACTAAGGGGAACTGCGCCGGAGGAATAATGGACACCAAGAAATCTGGGGATGGTGCTGCTCCCCCACCCCAATGACCCTATAAAAATCTGCCACGAAAGTTACTTTTTTGACATCAATGAGAAGTGGGTTCCATAAACGGGATACTTTCAACCCCCGCCACATACACACACCCCTTTCCAAAACAGCTGGAAAGTAAGGGGGGGAGGAGACTTCTGTGCCTCCCTTCCTCTCCTAGGAAATTCTGCCCTTCATGAGAGAGACTAAGGTTTTCCTTAAAAAATACATGTTTATTTCTTATTTCCATTTTGTTTCTCTCCTTGTCAGGTGAAATACAAAAGTAACAGCAAAGGGAAAGGGTGTGTGAAGAAACCAGAGACAGGGAAATCCTTCCTGTCAAACAACCTAACCTTTTTTGTTTTGTTTTTTTTACACACACATATGTACATTGCTAACTGCGAACATCTTAAAGTAAAAGCACAAAATCATTCTCATATATATATATATATGAATATATATATATATATATATATGAGAGAATTGGGGGAGAAGAGGGAAAGACATGGAACTCTTACCATTAAAATATTTTTGTCTTTCTTACAGGATCCCTTTTCCTGCAAGAAGCCCTCCCCCCGCCACAATGGCATCCCCCAATTCTTAGCATTCTGTGGCAATTTGAGCAGCGGTTAACTCTGAGGGTGCTTTTCATCGCCCACGGGTTAATTTTCTTTTTTAAAAAGGATCCATGGAATCGCCACAGAGAGAAAAAGAGAGCAGCAGAAATAAGAAGTTTCACATTCCATTCTCCTAGGAAGGAAAAATAAAGAAAACTGTGCCGCCACCGCCGCCAAACCACCTTTGCTCGTTTTCAATATTGGTTTTGAGTCCCTCTGCAAATTGTGAAGCCTGTTCTGAAGAAACCGTGGAAAAATCTAAGAAGCCGACTCAAGGGGAACGCTTCACAAGAAAGCTCTGCTGAGCAGGCCACGTCAAAACGAACTGGCCTGACACGGGAGAAAGCTGCGATGGATTTCAGCCGCGTGGGTTTATATACAGGATAATGCAAGTAAGTGATGTTTCTTAGGGGGGAGGAGTAGACCCACAAAACCTCCCTAATGTCTAAAGATGAAACACTTTACTCTAGAGTGGCACCAGAAGCCATGCAGTTAAGAGAGAGATTAGCTGTACAGATTAGCCACAGACTGTTGTTAGCTCCCTCCTGTCACAAGGTGGGGAGGAGAGATATGTTTTTTTTCCTGAATGACAGGTGCAATTGGAGCTTCGCAATAGTGAGGTTAAGCTGGTTTATCAGTGCAAGCACTTTTGAGAATTTCAGTTCTGGGGAGGGGTGTTAAGGTTCCTGTGCTCACAAGCCAGTAGCAACCAGGGATCTCTGAGAGGGGTCCTGCCAGATGCCCAATCAGCTTGCGAGAGGATTTAAACTCGACTTTCCTGCTTCCTGGTTAAGAGATGAGCTCAAGAACTGCTAGTCACAGATATGGATAGTGACAATCTCTTCAGCTTAGGGGTGGGGATCAGAACAACAGGATCTGAATGAACTTGAGTTTACCCTTTTGAGGTTTGCCATTCGCTAAAATTAATTTTTCAGGGGAAAAAACCCTGGGAGTAGACATCACCCAGATTGGGTGGATCAAGGAGGACTGTAGGGAAAACTACCCCCCCCCCTTTTAGAGCCTTGGCATTTTAAAACTGTCAGGTTTGAATAAAACCAAACTCTTCATAACCCCTGGACCTTCAAGAGCTACCTGATATATAAAAACTGTTCATGCTATGTACTTTTTTTAAAAAAAGGAAAACTGTGCACATCTGAGCTGTGGAATATTGTTTCAAATGCACAGAATATCAGATTATTCCTAACATTATTTTTTTTTAATGCAACTTTCCTGTCGCCTTAAAGGAAACGTGGCTATTAAGTGAATCCCAGTTTTTACAGAAAAGTCGTCTATGCCCACAGCTGTGTTGAGAGAAATATAAGGAGGCAAATGGGCAGGTAACAGGTGGGAGGGGAGACAGAAGAGAAGAGAATCTGGGTGGAGTTCATCTGGGAACTTGAGAACAGCTCCGCTCTCGATGAGGGGTTTTGGGGGAGGGAAAGCGGGAAAAGACTTGAGCAGACGGAAGCAGGAGTCGCCTGGCATCAGGTACAGCCATTCTCCGTGGAACCCAATTGAAGGGAGCTGAAATTCACTAGGCCAATGTGTCTGCTGAGGCACAGGTGCCCTGTACAAAATGCTACGCATTAACTGTAGACACCAAGCCGTTTTCACTGACTGATGGCACCTCCTTGCCCATTCCTCTCCTTAAAGAGCGCAAAGCTCGCTATCTGAGCAAACTAAGTTCAGAAATAGGAGGAGAGCTTGGCAACTCTCAACAGAGTGCTGGCCAAATCCTGCCCTCTTGTGATTTGGGGGTGAGGGAGGGACTGAAAAGCAGCAGCTTTTAGCAATGCATAGCTGGCTTCAAGAGGAAGGTGACCAGGGGGAGAGCTTGGGCCATATCTGCTCCCTGCCACCCTCAAAATGACTCTAGCAGCCTCAGCCGGCTATAAGCACCAGGATAGAATCTGCCCATTACCCACCCTGTTTTTATCCTGTCTCCAGATAACAATCTCTTTAAAGCCCTCGAGACCCCAGGCAAAGTGGAGTCATTCCGTCATGGGCTTCTCCCGTTCCCATCCCTTTGCCAATCTGAGAAATGTATGAGAACTTTAAGAACCTAAAGGACTGCAAGGAAGCAAGAAAAAGGGGTTAACAGGTGCACAGAAATAGCAAATCCTTCCCTTTCCCCAACGGTTGACTCAAGCAAATACTAAATGTGCCCATGAAGAATCAGCCCAGGCCATTGAAGGGTGCGGGGAGAGTAATTCTGACCCCCCCCCCCCAAAGGAAAAGAGGCACAAGAAGAGTTAAAAGCGACAGCATGAAAGGCAAGCTTTGACTTCTTGGACCTTTTCTCTTCCTAAATTGTGTTAGGATCTTTTCTCCTAACTATGACTTCACTGTTAGGGGAGTCCCAATTTGCTATGCATTGGCTCAATATATATATATATTAAAAATATAACCCTATGTTTCATGAACTGAAAAGTCTTTATTTCTACGTTCACTTTATGGTTAGGTTTTAAGTTATTCTGCAAAAAAAGGAAAGCCAGAACCAAAACTCACTCTCTAAATTTAGGCCGTCAACTAAAAAGCCCTTCCAAACAAGCAAAGAGAATGAAAATTGGGGGGGAGGGGAGGGGGGGAGAATGCAATAAATGCATTGAAGTACAGAACATACCTTAATTGACAAGGAAAAAAGTTGTGGGGCCCTTTAAGGGGCAGATTGGTTTGTTGTTCTTGTTTTTAAAGAAAAGACTTTGAACATAAAACGAAAGTGAACATGTCACTTCCGCCGCTCTCTAGAAAAGTTCTGGAACACCTTCATTCAGTACCTGGGAGGGAAGAAGGGACGTTTTGGTGCGAAGAAGGGGGGGCCCCTGGCGAAGGGGGGCCGAGGCCTTTTTAAGCTGTTAAAGGGGTCTCTGTTTAAGAACAATTCCCTGGGTCGGAAATCCGGCCTCTGGTTTCTCATCCCCAGCCCGCCTCGGTTTGTGGCGTCCCGGTGAGGGGGGACAGAGGAGCTGATGTTAAGGGCTGCACCCAGAGGATCTCTTGGGAGGGTGCCCAGGCCCATGTTCTCTCTCGCCCGGCCGCCGTGGTCGCGCTGCCCCTGGCCCAGCTGGTCCCGAGATGCTCCCGACGGCATGCTAAAATGCTCCTTCATTGTCCCCTGGTGCGCGGCCAAGGGGCTCTGGCGCTCGGCGGCTAGAGGGGGAGCCGGGAACGGGAGTCCGAGGTCCCCGGGAGGGGGCGGCGGGCTGGAGAACGGGACGCTGCCGTGCTCCCCGGGGAGAGGAGGGGGCGGCTGGGTGGGGAAGGGCACCCCGCTGCGTTCCAAGGAGGGAGGCGGGGGCGGGGGGACGCCGTGGGGCAGGCCAAGCGGGGAGGCGGCTTCCTTTGAGAAAGGGCCGGCGTGATCCACCGACGGCATCCGGGGCGGGGGGACTGAGTGGTCCCGAGAGAAAAGGCTGCCGAGATCCTTCGGAGGCAGGGGCTGAGGCCCTGTGGGGGGAGGCGGCCCAATTTGGTCCATGGGGAAAGACGCCCCGTGCTCGAGGGGAGGGGGTGGCACGTGGCGGTCGAAGGCGGCAGCAGCAAAGCCGCCGGGTCGGAAGTTGTTGACGTTCTCCTGGAACAGTGGCCCACGGTCTTTGTACTGGGTCGGGAAGCCGGACACGCTGCTGCTGCCGCCACCACCGCCGCCACCCAAGGCCGGCATCTCCGTCGTACCCGAAGGACCGTTATCGAAGGTACTACCTGAGCTGCTCAACTCAAACCACCCCGCTCTGGGGGTCTCTCGCCCGTGGCCTCGGCTCCCTTTCCCAAGGACTCTTATGGACTCTACTGTCTGAATGGGCTCGCCTGACATGCCTCTGCTGGAGGCATTGTGGTAGCCCAGCGTTTCGATGGGGGCTCCCTTCTCTTCGGTGCTGTCGGGCAAGTCTAGGCAGGATGATGACACCCTGGTCTCGATCCGGTAATGCTCCTCTTGCTGCTGCTTCTGCTGCTCCCCCCCGGGAGGAACCCCCACCTGGCCGAGGCCCGACAGGCCCGTGCTGTCGCTGGGGCCCCCTTTCGCAACCTGGCCGAAATGCTTGCTCTCGTCCGAGGGCTTGCGGGATGCGTTCTTCAGCATGTTCTTGAACTCAATGGTTGAAGTGGCGGAGATGGAAGACACGACGGGCTTGTCCGCGTTGCTCGTGGGGAGTCTGCTGGCCGGGGCCAGGAGCGCGTTCTGCGGGGAGAAAAGCGACCTTTGGGGGACCAAGTGAGGGGAATCCGGATACTGCTTCTGAGGCATGGGTTTGGACAAGCTGTTGTGATTGGAATCCGGTGGGAAAAAGACATCGTTCTTGCTCGGCGTAGGCGAAGCGTCCGAGCCGGAGTCGTTTCCCCGCAAACCGTAGCCCCCGTATATTCCAGGCGAAGGCAATGGGTCGCAGCTTTCGCTCTGGTCGTGGAGAGCTCTCATTGACTGGGGGAAAGCAGATTTCAGGCCAAACCCGGAGGCACGTTGACCGTAACTCGATAGAACAGATGGGTACTCAGATGGGTCAGAAAGCTTGGTGGACTTCAGGATTGACTTTCCTGGCTGCTTCTCCAAGTTCACCAAAGCAGAAGGCGGTGGGCCGGAGTAATCAAAGTCACGGTAATCTTCATCCTCCTGGAATGAGGTGTCCGGGTAGAACTTCTCTTGCGGGGAGTCCATTAAAGAGGAAGGCAACTCTATCCCATCGGAAGACTGCTTGTACATGCTGGCTGGAGAATCTCGGCTCAAGCTGAAGGACCTGTACACCGAGTTGGACAATTCCTGGGGGTAGCTATCATCCCGGCTCTGAAGGGGTGACCTTGTGCTACTCGGAGTAGAGGATCCGGGGCTGATGATCTTTGACAGCAGCGACATGGTGTCCACGTTGCTGGATGACGGCTTGTCCATCATCTCATCCTGAGTCGGAGTCCCGCTCCTCTCGTCCCGGACGGGAGTCCCATCAATGCTGTCCATAGAGGTGCTTGTGGGTCCGCGGTTGAAATCAGAGGAAGATGACTGGCTCTCGGGGGGTGCGGCGGCAGACCCCAGGCTGCTCAGAATGGGGATGTTGAGGTTCAAGCCGCTGAAACCTGGGTTCCCCTTCAGGAAATTGTGTATCTTCATTTCCAGACTCGGGGAAGGGGGTTCCAACTCGAGCTTGGCCTCCGCCAGCTCCAAGGATTGGCTCGTGGGGTTCTCAGCTGGCCGAAGGGAAGGGCTGACATTGTGGGAGCCGGAGAACCCCAAGGAATTGGTGGGAGGCTTGAAACTGGAGCTGGGGAGCCCCACACTGTGCCCAGAAGGAACCTTGTTGACCGAGGTGGAAGAGACCTCAGCCGAGGAGGAAGAATTTGGAGAATAGCCAAAACTCTGGGGCATGAAGGGCTGAGCATTAGAGGAAATGTTCCTTCCTTTTACAGAAGAAGCCGTCGTGTTGGCCGGCGATGCCGACGTACTCTGGGACGCCATCTCGGTGGGCTGGGCTGTGTTCCCAGCCACACTCTGGAGGAACGAGGACAGACCTGGAGCGGAAGAGGAACATTTTGATCAAGAAGCAAGAGGGGCAAGAGAACCACCTCCATAAAGCAGCAGCCTTTCAGCGAACCTTTGCCAGTTCTTTTAAAAATCCTTTTAGAATCTAAGCCAACCCAGGATGTTATTTTATCTAAACGTTTTACTGGACTGTTTTGCTGCTGGCCAAGGGGCTGGGAAGCCCCAATCTACAACCACACAGTTGTGCCAATCTCAGCGTGGCCTCCGAGAGCCCTAATTCCCCTCTACCTGAGTCAAGAAGGCACGTGGCCACAAGTTATTTTATGTATCACTGTGATTTTGGGATACTGGGTTGTCTCAAATGTTAGTCCTACTTAAGAGTAGAACTGCTTAAATTATCCAACGCAACTGAATCTCAGTCCATTAAGCAGAACTTACTTGGATCCCAACCTTTGCAAAATGAATATAAGCTGAAGATGGCATCCAACATTAAGGCGGCTGATTCCAATGGGTTAACTAGGAGTATGAAATCACCCTAAATAAACATTCCCCCTGAAAACAATACTAAGGACATTCTGGCACATTTTAAGCTCGAAGCTGCTCTTCAAGGAGCAAGCTGCATCACCCAGGGGGAATAACTAAGAAGGTCCATTCCAGCAAAGGAGTCCCCCATTGATGCTCGCGGGAGGCCCAGTCTGACCACTGGCCTCATCCCTCCCAGGCTGACTACCTACTTACCTTGCAGGCCTGGTGCAGACTGACTCTGGCTCTTGGAGAGCACCGAGAGGATACTTTCAGGGGTGATCTCGACTTTGGAGAAGATATTGGCCAAAGGGTTTGGAGGGGCAGTCAGGGGGCCCATCCCTGCGGTCTTCAGGCCGCTCATAAGTGTCGTTGGGCTGGTTGGGGTGCCAGGCGAAGGTCTCGAGGCAGGACTGACGCCTGGAGAGAAGAAAAGGTTGCACAACGTGGAATTATACAGAAGCCTCTGGGCCCGAGACACCCCCAAGCCAGGATAAAGACCACGGTTCACCCCAAAACTCCAAGAAGCTCACGCACCACATAAAAAAACGCAAGAGGGAGAGAGGGTGCAAAAGGCTGGGAAGTCAAGTTGGGCTAGGACTTTGTGGAGGTGAAGCAAACCCGTAAGAAGCAGAGTTTGGAGGAGAATTCAGTTTCCTAAACATTTCCATTTTTTTCTTTTTTAAAAAACTTTTATAGCTCTCGTGGGTACAAAGGTATGCTGAAAAAAGGCAGCAAGCAATGCAGACCTTACACTAATAAATAATAATAATAATAATAATAATAATAATAATAATAATAACAATTCATCTGGCTGAGTCTCCCCAGCCTCTCTGGGTGGCTCCCAATCGAGTGTTAAAAACAGTACAGCATTAAATATTAAAAACTTCCCTAAACAGGGTGCCTTCAGATGTCTTTTAAAGATAGGATAATAGGGTGGCTAAGTGCGGTTTCTAGTGTTGGGGGCTTCAGTGCTGCTGCCCCTCCCACAACTAACAAGCAGAGAGGTAGGTTATGAAGGAGAACATACGCCCAGTTTGCATCATTTATTCAGCCTGCAAAGTCCCAGCCCAAAGGCGCTCTTTAACCTCAGGACTCCACCCCTTGACACAGACGCCCAGGACCCAGTCCCGTTGTCACAGAGCACCAGGACACGCGACTCTCACCTGTGTTCTTCATCACCGAGGTGAGGCTGCTGAGAATGGAGCTGATCTTGGCCAAATCCACATTGGCGAGGTTTGGCAAGGCGAGGGCAGGGGACTGGGGAAGGGGTGCTGCTGGGGTGGCCGGCTTAGGGGTTGTAGGGGTGATGGGGCTTGGAGCCAGGGTTGCCACAACCGGAGCAGGGAGTGGTGCTGCTGCTGCTGCTGGCAGTGGCGGCACTGCTGCTGCTGCAGCTGTCGTGGAAGGAGACATTTTCGGGACGCTTTCAGCCATCTTCGCGGGGGGCATTGTGGAAACAGCTGGCTTCTCTTTCCGTTCGTCCACTGGTGCAAAAGACACAGAGAGGAGACAGTGAGGAGAGGGCATTGCTCGGTCCACACCAGCTTTCCCTAAGCAGGGACCCTCCAGGTGTTTTAGAATACACTCCCCACAGTGGATAATAGGATTGGCAGCCAAACATCCAAAGGGCACGAGGTTGGAGAAGGAAAAGGCACAGAATTCATTCATATGGTCATTCATCATGTTTGCATTACTCGGTTTGTGCGTGCGAAACAAAGTTTAGAACAATTCTAACCATTTCAGTTCCTTATCCTGTCTGCCCCCCAATGTGGCAGTTTATGTGTTTCCTAAACCTTCTGCGGCCACTGCTAGCTTGGTTTCCTAAACCCATCCCCAGTGCCCCCTACTCTAACCTATGAAAAGCATTATATAGAAGAGTGCCTTGCATGAGCCACAACGGAAAGAACATGATAAAATTCAAAACAGTAATTAACTGCACATTGAATCACAAAATCTGATTCAATCTATTTAGTTTAATTCATTCAACAAAACTGTTGAGCTTGAAACAGCTCTTGCTGCCAACGTTTCAAACTGATAGTCATTTAAAACTCTGGTGCCCCCCTTTAAGTAACCCCAGTGCCCCCAAGGAGGCAGTACTGCCCATTTGGGAACCACCGCTTTGCTTGTCTCTCCGACACAATGAGGGTTTCCCCTCCCGTTTCTCCACAGATCCCTCACCTCTTCCCACACCCCAGGATGGCAGAGTCCAGAACCACCTTTACATGTGGCCATTCCCTAAGTTCAAAGCCCACCCCCCCAAAAAAAACCTGATGGACAACCTACCGATGATCTTTGGGGCCTCCTCCTCCTCCGCATCGGAGAGCTCCATGTCCTCCACGTCACGATTGTCCGTTGCGGGCTCTGGAGTGGGAGACTTCTCCCTTTCTGCCCCTGGGGAAGGGGAGTTGTCGTCCTCCCCCATCCCAGGGAAGGGAGACTCTGAGCCAGTCGGGGAGGGGGCATCCATGCTCGGGGAGGGGACGGGCGATTCTTCAGGGTCAGGAAGTGTCGCCTTCAGCTGATCCAGTTTCTTCTTGAGGTTGTTCACTCTGTTAGCAAAGGTCTTGTAAGCCTGGCCAAAGCGGTGGAACGAGAGAGAAAAGCCGTGTTCACGTCTTACCTTTAACAAGCGTGCACAAATATTTGTCCAGAAAGTAGGACCTGAACCATTGCATTCAGATTACAAAAAAGAAGACTCTGACTAAACATTGGGGGGGGGGACCTCCTGATTGTTTGACAGTGGAACAGACTCCCCCTCAGGAGGTGGTGGAATCTCCTTCATTGGAGATTTTAAAGCAGAGATTGGGTGGCCACCTGTCAGTGATTCTTTAGCTGTGGTTGCAGAAGGGTTGGAGAATTGGAAGGGATTCCAAGACGACCCTCGGGATCCCTTCCAACTCTATGATGTTTTGGTGCCACCACTGAAGAGACTCTGTCCCTTACACCTAGGTGCTGCCCCACCCGAACCAAGAGGACACTCTGGAGCACGCCCAATGCTCTCCTGTAGTTGCCCAGAGCAACACAGAAGAAGAAGAAGAAGAAGAAGAAGAAGAAGAAGAGGAGGAGGAGGAGGAGGAGGAGGAGGAGGAGGAGGAGGAGGAGGAGGAGTTTGGATTTGATATCCCGCCTTTCACTCCCTTTAAGGAGTCTCAAAGCGGCTCACATTCTCCTTTCCCTTCCTCCCCCACAACAAACACTCTGTGAGGTGAGTGGGGCTGAGAGACTTCAAAGAAGTGTGACTGGCCCAAGGTCACCCAGCAGCTGCATGTGGAGGAGCGGGGAAGCGAACCCAGTTCACCAGATTACGAGACTACCACTCTTAACCACTACACCACACTGGCTCTCTTGTTCACCACCGATCTGTTCGTTAAGAAATCCTCAATAGAGTTCTGGAGGAAATCTGCCCTCCACTCCCAATAGCGCAGTTTGAAAGCCACAGGTTTCCAGTGAACATGAGACTGCGTTAACTACACTGACTCAGTTGATGCTTTAGCCTTTCTGAACTTGGTGCCTGCGGGACATTTCGGACGGCAACTCCACCAAGCCCTGCTGGCCAATGCCCAGGGCTGATGGGTGTTGTAGTCCAACACTTGGAGAGCACCATGTGCTCAGCAGGGAGGCCGCTTTATGGAGTGGAGAAGCCCCTTTGCACTCACATTTGCCACCACCTTGACCTCCTTGTATTGCGCTTCATAGAAGATCCCCGCGTTCTCGAGCACCTCTGTCAAGGATGGGCCGCTTTTCACCTGCTTGTCCAGGCTGTTGACAAACTCTTCCAGCTTGGCACTCGCCTCCTCAAACTCCTTGGAGAATTTCTTTCCCCCTGTTTTGTCTGAAAGGGAAAGGAGGGGTTTTTTGGCTTAGCAGGGGGAGGAGAGAAAGCAAGAGAGACTAACCCTTCCTCCCCTGAAAGAAAGACAACAGGCGATGATCAGTGCTAGTCCTACTCAGACCCATATATATATGTATTATTTGTGTGTGTGTGTGTGTGTGTGTGTGTACACTGAATCTTTTCAACATACAATATAATAAAAAACAAACTCATCTAAATAAAAGTAAAAAACAAAACAACCAAGCAAAACAAAAGAGAGAAATTAGAATACAATACAAAGCCCTCTCCCAAAAGTAGATTTTAATTCTTGTCTCACACAGAAGGTGTGTGCCACCCTCCCATCTCTCACCTGGGAGCTTCCTTTTCTCCTCCCGGCCTCCCAGCCTGGGAGATCTTCAGAGTAGACCCCATTAAGTTAGTAGACCTAATTACTCTGGAACTACTCTGGATCTACTCTGAGCAGAACTTTGTGGAGACAAGCCATGGACCCTACACCTTGGTGGTGGTCATGGGAGGATAGGAGTGTATACAGGCAGGGATATCTGAGGGTTCGGGCAGTTCTTAAGGCAACGTGGCTTAAGGGAAATCTGATGCCCAGCCCCGCCTGCGCACTGCACCTTTCAAGCACTTCAGGGTCTCGGTGCTGCAGACGTCGACTCGCATGGTGGAGAGCTGCTTTTCCTTCAGCTCTATCTGGTCCTCGGAACGCTTGTAGCAGAGCAGCTCATCAACCAGGGACTGCGGCTGGATGGGGAGGGAGGGAGAGAAAATGAGAGAGATGTGGATTCCGTCAGGCACAAAAATGGAAGCAAACTGATTTATGAAGCTGAAAGTACTTTGCGGTGAGGCAGGCAGGGAGAGAAGAATGCAGTGCAAATGCTTCCAATTCTGGGGTAGGGAGGGAGTCCCACTGGTGTACAGAAAAATGGGAAATTTAGGTGTGGGGCATGCAAGACATTTTTCCGGCGTGGCATTTTTCTAGGGTAGCTTCTGTGCCCCTCTCCCCACCAACACCCAATTTCCCTGACCTCCCTCTCATGTACAGTGCTGAACTCTGACCTCATCAATTGCCATCTCGACCACCAGGGCAACACACTGTGTGGCAATGGGCAAAAGGTGACCGTTAAATACACACCCAGCAACAAGAACTCGCAGGCCCCGGATATGCCCAGGATTCAGCATCTCTCTCTCCTCCTCTGGTTGACCAAGCTGCTAACAAGGCTCCAAGATCTAGACTTTGGCCCTGCAGCTTGCAGCAGAGTCTTGCCCTGCTATTCTGGCACATGCACCCCAAAACAAATTGCCTTTGTAAATCTGTCCCTTCCAATCTTTTTCAAATATGTGGATATGTCAAAATACATCCAAGCACATGACTGGTTACGTGTGTGTGTGAGAGAGAATGAATGAATGAGCAAGACATGCTAGATTTTATGTTTTCAAATAGAGGGGACTGGCCATATTTGTGCTGCTTCCAAAAAAGCACTTCTTCACGGGGCTCCTTCTAAAACTACGGAATACCCTCTCACTGAGGTAGTTACGCCCCTCAGCTTCAAAATAAGACTGGACAAATTCATGTAGGAGAGGGCAACTAGCCACAATGGCTATGCTCTGCCTTCCCGTTCAGACCAGCTGCTGGCAGCAGCAAGAGTGGCTGGTGCTATTGTGCTTGGATTCTGCTTGTGGGCTTCCCTTGGTTGGCAACTGTGGGACCAGGATGCTGGACTAGATGAGCCACTGGCCTGATCCAGCAGGCTCCTCTTAACTTTCTTGTTTACCCCTGCATCCCTATGGGTAGCTCGAAAAACGTGCAAAGCTCCTTGCGGTGTCTAGCCTATCCATTCTGCTACCTCATTGACACTCCGTCTTAAGGCAGATATGGGTGCAGAGTTCAAGGCAGGGGCCAGGAACCGGTGGGCCTGCAGTTGTCTCTGGATGCCAACTCCCACCGGCAACCTCCCTGGTCACAGGGGCTGTACCAGCTGCTGGGAGTTTGAGTCGAGTAACCTCTGGTCCCCAGGGCCTGCTTTATGACTTGAGCACCAAGGGCCACCAGTTTGTCATCCCTGCTGCAAACTGACTGTTTTTCAGGTCTCCTGCCCATGCACAAAGTGAATAAGGTGAGGAAGTAACTGGACTTACCCGAAATTCTGCAACAATCTTGGACTTCAGTGCGGCTTTTGGATTTGTAGAGGCTGTGGGAACAAAGGAACAAGGTCTTTAAGGATGATAGTGCAGGCAGGTGCAGCATTCTAGAGGAGAACCCCCTCCTTTGTTTCCCACATTCAAGGGTCTGTGCAAACCCCCCCAGCAGGAAGCCATGATCCTCCCTCCACACTCAGTTGTAACACGGATGCTTCACACATGCAGTGAGAGTGATATACCCGGGTTGGTTGCTCCCCAGGAACAGCCCTCTGCACCAACCCTGCCCACCCCCTTAAACCTCTGAGCGCACTGGTGTGCCTCTTACTCTAAAGAGGCAAGAGCAGGAATCCCCTCATCCATCTGTATGAATGCCTGTTCTGTCCTAGTGCAGGGCAGCAACTAATGCAGAGATGCGACGGGCAACTTCTTGTGAGAGGTGGGTCATTCTGCGGTATCCCCCACCCCTGCCAAATGCTTGCAAAGCAACGCCTTAGCTTCCTTGCTCTAATTTGCTGCTTCCAGAGAGGAAGAACGGAATACTCCTTTCAGGATAAATCCAGATGTTGCTTAGCAAAAGGAAGACTATTTGCAGCCTCCGTTACGTCTCTTCTCCTGACAGAGGAACAACGTGCCATTAGAGAGACAGGCTTTCGGCCTTGCGCCAAACTGGTTTCCAGGTGGATCCAAGCCCAACTCCCAAACATTAGCCTAATGCGGTTGACAGAAGCCTTTCCTGTCTGACGTCTCATTGGTCATCTTCTCTTAGCCATTTGGGGCTTTCCTCTCTGTACTGCTGCTGTGCTGGTGACTTATAAGCTGTTCTCCGAGAATGCCAAAGACGGTTTGTTATCTGCGTGCTCTCTCTCTCCCTGATGCATTTAAGGAGCCTGCTGTTTAAGTTAACCTAGTCCTGCGCCACTGGATGCAGGTCCTTGGCTTCAAGTCTGACCGGCCAGGTGTAAATTGCCACTCACTAATCATGCATGCTGCCTCTCCGTCTTTCAATATACTAACGCCAGCTGCCCTAAACACCCCACCACGTCTTTTCTCTGTACATCATGGGCTAATTTAAACACAGTCATATGTCCTGCATAATTTTAAGAAGTGCCTCTCTTGGTGCCTTTAGCAAAGGACGCTGCCAGCCTGACGAAGAACACAAGGCACCGTGAGTGCCTACGGTGAGGTGTGTTTTTTTGGTGTGTGTGTGTGTCTGTTCTAGGCTGTTCCTCAAGGAGGTTAAAATATCAAAAGCTCAGACTGTTTCCCGTGAGGATTTCCTTACTTTGAGGTTTCTTCCATGACTTAGTTGGCTGTTTGCTCTGAGTTTCTTTCTGCTGCTTCTGAGCTTTGAAAGTGGAACCTGGAAAACATTTTTGTTTGGTTTTGTTTTTTGTTTTGCAGTCTGAGATTATGGGATGCCCTTTAGGAGTCTCTATGCATGTTTAAAATAAAAAAAGGGAGAGAAAGAGAGAGACCAATAGAGGTTGATACCTGCTGGCAAACATTTGACAAGGCAAAGCAGCAGGAGACTTAAAACCAAAAATCTGAGCTTACAATGCGGAAACTTCTGAGGACGGGTCCCTCCGCCTTTCAGGATTTCAACCAGGCTTTACATGAAAAGGACGAAGTTGGCAATCTCAAGGAACAGAGTTGGGACCTCAAGTGAATTTGCAGGCAGTAGTTTAAAAGCCCCTTTCGCTTGGCTTGTGAGCGCAGACAGGAAGCCTTATGTCCATGGATGTCTGGCAGCTTAAATGGACTTGAAAGATTCCACCGTGCAAATTAAATACGGAAGTCTCTCACACTTTTTGAACATGCCACTCCCCACAACTCATTCTATTTTCATGGCCCACCCAGCCCAGCATTTAAACTGTCGGGGCTCTGCAGACAAACAAGCTCTGAGGAACAGCAGGGCTATAGATAACCTGGAAATCAACGTTAAAAGATCTCTTGCTGCAGCGAGAAAAGTCTGTTGACTGGGGCACTAATCCAAGGGCAGCGTTACAAGGGAGATGGTACCTGCTAACACCAGCACCCCAAACGAAAAGCATCATCAAAATAGCAAAAGCAGGACTTATCGTGCAACATCATGACCATCTGTGAGGCTTCAGTGTACAAATGCTACTCTGCGGGGCTATTAGGTTAGTCTGGACAAAGGAGAATCCTGCTTCCCTGGAGAGTTTCCTTACAGTTGCATACATAAATGTACTGCATGAACTTTCCACTGGGAAATGCTGAACTGGAACTTTGTTGCCCCAGCAAACTTAAAGACTGCATCACTCACCAGTGTCACATAGAATTATAGTAATAATAATAATAATAATAATAATTTATACCCCGCCCATCTGGCTGGGTTTCCCCAGGGCTGGATATTTAAGTAACCTTTCAGATATTTAAAATTAAGGATGGAAATTAAGTGGCAAGTGGTGTAAACCACAGCAACCTGGGGCAGACAGTCCAGAATTCTCTTCCCTAAGCAAAATGCCACTACTGACTTCTCTGCAGGTGCAGAGAGATGATAGCTAATGGATTTAAAGGATAAAACGTTGTCCTCGTAATCTCAAACCAAACTCTGCCTCAATCACCCTCTAAGCCATCACCACAAATGCACAGATGTGAAAAAGAGTAATGGAGAACTTACTTAAAGCTTCTTTCAGTAACATGATGGTTTCTTCTGGGTACACATTTCTATCTTCCCAGATTTTAAAGATTCTTTCTATAGATTTGGAGACTGATGGATCTCTGAAAAGGACACATAGATAACGCATGACTGTTTCTAGTGCATCAATTTGCCCTCTCCTCTATGGACATACAAAGTGTCAGAAGAGATGTCTGATTAAAATAAAATGCAAAAAGGACGCTTCTCACCTTACCTTCTCTTTTAATAATTTTCTGAAGGTGGGGATAGCAACCAGCACAGATTGGGGCAAATGACTAAAATATGTACAACTGATATTTCCCCCCCGAATTCCACAAAAAAATGCACATTCTGGCATAGATAGTAGTCTTAGCCTCAGCACGTATCTTACAACACTAGTGCAGGGATCTGCCACTCGCTAAAGTCTCTTCCCCCAAATTCTCCACTCTGGAGGGGCATTCCTATCATGAAACAGACACACGCCTACAGGGTGAAGCTGTAGACTGTTTTTTCCATAGGCAAATTTAACAAACGCATTGACAGAGCTCACAGATGGACTAAGGTGTCTTTTCATCTGGCAACGCCCTGGGTTTCAGTTAGCACAACTTGTCCTTACAAAGCGGCAAACAGTGCTGCGCTTGTAAAACCAGGGGTTAGATCAAGGCAGTCAAGTAACACCTGCAAACAGGGATAGTTCGCTGAGAAAAGGCAAAAATCTCCCCCCGATATCTTTCCCTTAGGACAGTTTTCATCAACCTGGTGTCCTCTAGTTTGTTTTTGGGCTACAATTCCCATCTGCCCCAGCCAGAGCTGAATATTAACACAAAAGCCTGTGGCTTCAGAGCTAAAATCACAAAATTATTTTAGATTTTAAGATCTTGAGTTTGGACAGCAGCAAAACGAAAATACTTTTGTTGTGTTGGATGAGAAATGCAGGGGGAAGCCATCAACTTACTTCACCAAAGCGGCAGCCTCCGGGAGCACTTCGGCAAATGTGTCACGGAACACAATCGCATTTTTCCTTTTGCAGTTCTGGATGACATCATTGGCCAGGTAGAAAAGGTTCAGCCGATGTGGAAAGGCAGCTGAAAAGAGCAAGGAGGAAGAAGGTCAGTTGGTGCACAAAGTCACCACCCATGAGCCAGGAAGGCTCCTTTGGTAAAGCCACGGGATAAGGCGGCAATGTGGGGTAGAAATTATTGCAACACTTAATTTTCCTGCAGAAAAAAAATGTGTTTTGTAAAGTTCATCAGTGACAATGAATGGATGTGGGATGCAACTGCAATATTAGGCAAAGCATGGCACTTTGGGCGTCACTTGCCAAATACTAGTAAAGCAAGCATGCTAATGATCAGCCTTTGCCAACCTGATGCCCTCCAGATGTTCTGGGCTACAACTCCCTTCAGCACCAGCCAGCACATGCCTTGGGTCAAAAGGTTCCCTATTGAAAAGCCCAGTAGAAATGGGAGCATTTAAAAAATGTGACCTGCAATTTTAAAAGGTGTTTCTGCTCATCCCTTTCCACAGCCTGGCAGAACAGATTCTCACACAACCACAATGCCACCATCTGCATGAATCCTTGTGATTCTACCTTGCAGAGAGGCAGGGTCACAAAATCCACTCTCTGAAGACCAGCTTGGCAACTATCAAGAACCAGCAGTGCTCAGGAAGTCAGGGCAGATGCTGGAGTCAATACTTGTAAGGAGATGTATAAGGAGCTGCCTTGGACCAAGCTGACCAATGCTGTTGACTCTGACTGGCAGTGTCCCTTCTCTGCCTGATTAAGATCCTTCAGTTGGGGAGTCCAAGCATTTGGAACAGGAGCAGGAAAACTTCCTCAGCCTGGGGGCCACATGCCAGTGGTGGGCAGGGCCAGGGGCAAAAATGGGCGGAGCAACGAATGTAAATTTTATCTTACACACAACTTACATACCCCTCTCTATTCTGAATCCAGGCAAGCAAGAGGCAAACCCATGCAATCCTCCCCCAGCCAGACAGGGTATTCGCCACAGTGTGGGGAAAGCAGAGGGCAGGTGAAGAATGATGTCTCCCCATCCACCCCACTGCTGCCATCAGAGATTTCCCCCTGGCCCTGCTCTGCAGCAGAGGAGCCATCAGGTTTCCCAGACTCCACAAATCCGGCCCAAGTTCAATATCCCCACCCCCAAATGCAGAACGATGGCTTCTCCTCAATGAGGCAGTCACACATGGTCTACTGCAATCCATGCAGTCTGGCCCTTCAATGGCAGCTCAAAGTCCATTCTGCAGCCCTTCTGATCTCTGCTCCCAAACTGTAAGCCAGATGGGCAAGTTTTGTCCCTGAACTGCTGATATGAAGATCCGAGCAGTGCAACAGACTGTGCTCCAATCCGCTCCCATCACATTGGGGACAGAGGGCAGGGCAGCCTCGGAAGACGCTCCTCCTGCGTATACCCTGCCCCGAAGCAACCCAAAAACCTGACTCAAGGCTATGTTCAGCAGGTACTTTTGCTAGATCTCATTTATTGCCTCAAAGGGGAGAGACAGTATGTTTTCGAGCACAATTCAAAGTGTTGGTGCTGACTTTAAAAGCCCTAAACGGCCTTGGTCCAGTATACCTGAAGGAGCGTCTCCACCCCCATCCTTCTGCCCGGACACTGAGGTCCAGTGCTGAGGGCCTTCTGGCAGTTCCCTCACTGCGAGAAGCAAGGTTGCAGGGAACCAGGCAGAGGGCCTTCTCGGTAGTGGAACCCGCCCTGTGGAACGCCCTCCCAGCAGATGTCAAAGAGAAAAACAACTACCAGACTTTTAGAAGACATCTGAAGGCAGCCCTGTTTAGGGAAGCTTTTAATGTTTGACAGACTACAGTACTGTATTTTAATATTTTGTTGGAAGCCGCCCAGAGTGGCTGGCGAAATCCAGCCAGATGGACGGGGAATAAATAAATAAATAAATAAATAAATTATTACTACTACTACTACTAGCAACAATTGTTCCTTGCTGGGCCCATATATTGTTACTAATGTAAGGAGGAGATGAAACTCAAGATGTAAAGCACCTGAAACCTAATAAAAGGTTACATACCCCTTTTAGCTTTTTTTAATTAGTCTGTTCTCTCTCTCATGATGCAAGGAATGGAACCACCGGCGAACAGAACTAAAAACCACAGAACAAAGGTTCTCACTGTAGCACTGTGTGGGTGGGAACCTCCAGCCTCCAGACCTCTCAATCTGGTCCTCAGCACTGTCCCCAGGACACACACCTGTCTGCCACTGCCCTCTCTTGTGCCTCTGCCTGGCGGGAACATGGGCCTGAGCTGTGGCAATGCCTCTTGCTTGCCTGGACAGCACAGAACAGAATCTAGCCCACCGGACAAAAGTTAAGGAGTCACAACTGCTACTTTGCCCACTTTGGTCTTGCCCAGGAGCGAATGCAGCCCTGATTGAAAAGAGGTCCCTCCCCAGGGCAGTGTAACAGAAACAGCGCTATCCAGTCCAAATTCCAAATGTGAGAGATCCAGCCTCTCACACTCATCAAAATTACTAGGACAGCACAGTGAAATCTTGCCTATTTCCCCATGCCATCGCACACCCTGCACAGCATCAAACTATTAATTGTTCTAATTAAGTATTTATTAGCTTGCAAGCACTCCTGCCATTGGTGAGGTTTAAAAAACAGAACAAGCTGTCCTGGCTGCAAAGTGTTCCAGAGTTGTGATTAACGCCTCTTACATGTCTGGATGGTAGGGTGGAGAGGTAGGTGCATGTAGAAAACTGTGGCCTGCACAAGGCTGGTACGTAGCCTACTGCATAGGTAAAGGTAAAAAGAAAAGGGCCCCTGGATGGTTAAGTCCAGTCAAAGGTGACTATGGGGTTGCGGCGCTCATCTCAGGCCAAGGGAGCTGACATTTGTCCACAGACAGCTTTCCGGATCATGTGGCTAGCAGGACTAACCCGTTTCTGGTGCAATGAAACACCGTGATCAGGGTGGATAAAAATCAATGATTAAAAAAATAAAATAAGTAAATAAATAATCAATTTTTTTTTATTTAAATCAGATTTTTAAAATAAAATGCTTTTGGAAGAAAAATCTTTCTAAATGTTTTTCTATTTAAGTTACATTATAGTTCAAAGGCTATTCATCAGGAAATAAGGATTTGTTTTAAGTTTTTCATGTGTGCTAAAACTCAGTCTAAGTTTGTTTTTTTAAAGTTTAACCACATCAGTTAACAAACATGGATACATATGCTACAATGTTATTGCTTTAGTTGAATAAATTGTTTAAATTGTTATTAAGGAAATGATCATTTTTCTCCTTCCAATAAAGTACAGCAGAAAAGTTGTCCAAATATAAACAGTTAATTTATTAAACCTCCCAATAATTTCATAATTACCTATGTATTTCTAATAGTATAACCAAATTAGTAATTTTTGATATAAGTGTAAAAACTACTCTGAAATTTTATTATTCCAAAAATGAAACCTTCATCTGCTTGTAAATATTAAGATTATACAAGCAAGAATAAGTCTTTATGTAAAAAAAATTATTTAAACCAAGTCTTTAAAAAAAGGTAAAGGACCCCTGACAGTTAAGTCCAGTAAATCAAGTCTTACTGACTAGTGATTTAAATCAAATCCACCCTGACCATGATGGAAACCAGAGCACATGGAAACACTGTTTACCTTCCCGCCGGAGTGGTACCTATTTATCTACTTGCACTTTGACGTGCTTTCAAACTGCTAGGTTGGCAGGAGCAGGGACAGAGCAACGGGAGCTCCCTACGTCGGGCGGGATTCGAACCGCCAACCTTCTGATCGGCAAACCCAAGAGGCTTAGTGGTTTAGACCACAGCGCCACCCACGTCCCACCTACTGCTTAACAGCAAGCATCACAAGACACTGATTTGGCTTGAACAGCCACCTTGGCCCCTGGCCCACCCAAGGATGCCTCCCTTGGGTTGAAAATGTGCCCCACCCCTGCAATATAAAAAGGGAAGGAAGTAGGGCCAATTTGCATTAGCTACCAACTCCCAAGGTAAAGCCGTATTCTAACGCTCATGATATGCAAAGACTGAAGTCTATTTTTAAGTCATTGGAAACTATAAAAAGCTACAACACTAAATAGCATGCTTATTCCACAAAAGACAGAAACAGACAACAGATTTTCTTTTGCCTGGCCTATCAGCATATTCTGCAATTACCACTGATTCATCAGTGAACTGACAGCCAACTGCTCTTCAAACCAAACATAAGGCAGGCTGAACTGAGATCTGCTAGTGGAGACATACTTTTGTCAACAGGCTCTACAGGGACTGGTTTTAAATAAAAAATAAAAAATTCAAGCCACTAATTTAAATCAAGCTGAGGCGCCAACAAACTCAAGGGACCTATCTGTTTGATCAGTGGTTTTTTATAGGTAGCTCCCATTATGCTAATAGTTTGTGCTGTCACATTTCAGGGTTCCAATTCTGCAGAAAATATTTGCAAAGTTGTTCCTCACCCAAAGACCCATGATTATTTTAATTGTTTCTGTCATTTATAAATCGCTCCCCATAAAACACTCCAAAGTCATTAACAATAACATCAACAGAAAAAGTGTATTTCCAAACAATTTATTCAAATAGAGGCAGGTAGAGACAGGTACAATCCTCCCCTGACTTAATCACTTGTCGGAATATGAAGGTCTTCAGTAGGTGCCAGAAAGACAGTACGAGATGCTGGCTGCCCTGATACGTAATGGGAGGGAGCTCAATTTCCTTCAGTGCCACTCCAAAGGCCACATTCCTATACTGTACCAAACAGACTTCCTAGTGTCATGGTATTCGCAGAAATCAGAGATTACTAGGCAGACAAGCACAATTTGGGGACTCAAAGATGCTCTTTTTTAAGAGGGTAGAAAATTAGACAGCAAGTCCTAACTCTTGTTAACAAGCACCTCTTGTTCTCAGCTTACCCCAGGTGTTTTACAAACCCTGGGACTCTTCTGAAGCTTATAAGGGTTTTTTGGGTTTTTTGAAGATCAGTAACTGTGGGTAAGGGACGCGGGTGGCGCTGTGGGTTAAACCACAGAGCCTAGGAATTGCCGATCAGAAGGTCGGCAGTTCGAATCCCCGCGACGGGGTGAGCTCCCGTTGCTCGGTCCCTGCTCCTGCCAACCTAGCAGTTCGAAAGCACCTCAAAGTACAAGTAGATAAATAGGTACCACTCCAGCGGAAAGGTAAATGGCGTTTCCGTGCACTGCTCTGGTTTGCCAGAAGCGGCTTAGTCTTGCTGGCCACATGACCCAGAAGCTGTACGCCGGCTCCCTCGGCCAATAAAGCGAGATGAGCGCCACAAACCCAGGATCAGCCATGACTGGACTTAATGGTCAGGGGGTCCCTTTACCCTTTACCTTTACTAACGGTGGGTAAAAGCAGCCTGCCCAGAATTACTCCTCTTTCTATGAAGGACAGCAAAAAGGGGCTAGAAACATTCTTGGGCATACACAGAGCTCGCGGAGGGTAACTTCTGAGCCTGAGAAGACAGGCATGTGTCTCACGGGAACTTAAAAGATGCTATCTCAAAACACACAAAGAAGATGCAACAGGGCTCCTTGGCAATGGCAAGCAGGAGAAGGGTCATGGCTCAGTGGCACAGAATTCATGCCCTGCATGTGGAAGGTCCCAGGCTCAATCCCCAGCATCTCCAGGTAAGGCTGGCAATATCCCCTGCCTGAAACCCTAGACAGCTGCTGCCAGCCAGTGTGGACAACACTGAGCCAGCTGAACCAAGGGACTGACTTCCTACGTTCCTATTTGATCCTTTGGGTTTACCACCAGCTCCAGGAACCTCACTGGACAATAAAGGCACCAGCTTAGCTCCAAGCACCCACCCACAGACACACACATATACCCACACACCCCGCCACTTCAAATGTCGCTTCGCCCTGTGCCCAGTTCCACGTCCAGGCTGAAACAAGCAGACCTGCAGCAAAGTTTCATCACTTCATTCTTTCCCTTCCCTAATCTGGAGGTAGGCAGACTGTGGACTCTAAGCCCATCATCCCTGACCACTGGCCACAATTGCTGGGAGTCTAGAAACATATGGCAAAGTATTCCCTCCCCAAATAGCACAATCCCATGCATGTTTATTCATACACTCTTTACTTTTGATTTGAATGTTTTGTTTGTTGTAAACCGCTTTGAGTTTTTTTTTACAATCAAGCTGTGTATAAATGTTATGAAATAAATAGAAATCCCACTTGAAATACTGCTTAGTACCTGTACACAGGACTGCAAAGCCTTTGCTTTAAAAAAAGTGCTTTTTATCGTTCTCAGTAAAGAAACTGTCCAATGCAAAGAAAGAAAGAAAGAAAGAAAAAAGATCAGAGGAGACATTGAAAAACAGTCAACAAAAGGCTGCGCTCAAGGCAGGAGGTCTCCTTTTCCTTCAGAAAAGGCTTACTCCCCCCCCCCATCCCACCTCCTAATTCTTCTCTCCCTTTGCTATGCAGAAACAGCACAAGGTCTGACCAAGATTCCACCTCTTTCAAAACTCTCACCCAGTATTTGTTCCTGCGAGAAAACAAGATGCACCAAGCACGCTCCCCAGCTCAAAGTCTTGAAGGGAGCAGCAAAATCAAAAGGGAATGAGTAAAGTTCCCTCTCTTTTTGGATGGGGGCAAGGGCTTTCAGATATACTGCCATCTGTGTGTACTCAACAACGACTCACAAGGCTTCAAAACCCTAAAATGTATTTTACATAATTGAATTTTAATTTCTATTCTTTGTATATCGTATTGTTTTATTGCTATGGCCGAAGGCTGATGCAAATAAAGATTCATTCATTCACCCACCCACAAGGGGCAGGTCTAGCCACACTAGTTCTAAAAGCTGCCCCTCTGTGGGGAGCGGGAAAGACCCCAGACAACTGGCATCCAAGCAGCAGCAAGAGAACCGCCTAGGATGGGGGGCAGCCACATGGCACCCATACATGTGCCTTCCACAGCCCCCTTCCAGCACCCACAGGGCTCCTCCCCTCCACCTGCTAAAATCAGCCTTGAAAGAAGCATTCTATCGTAGCCATTAGAATATGCCAGGGTGGGGCGCTGAGTTGAGATGCTCCTCCAGCATCCACAATAGTGCAGGACTAGCTCCTGAAATGCTCAGCACTGGCCCTTCTGAATCTGAAATGGTTTTTCCAGCCCTGCCTTTTAGCTCTCCCCCTCCCGCCCCTGCTGTTGTTATTCATTTCGTTTCCATACCGCTTTGTATCTTCCAAGAGAAAAGTAATAATCTCAAAGCGGTTTACAACACATTAAAACATCAAATAAAACAATTCAGAATGAAACATTACTGCAGAAAATCAACAAGTAAAGTATACGTTCTTAACAGGAAACTAAATGTTATCCTAAAGATTTCAGAATAAAACATTGCAAAAGAGGTCAATGGCAGAATGCACATTTAATGTAGCATAGCTAACCAAAATAAATAAATAAATATCTTAAACATTTCGAAAGAAAACATTAGCGAAGGAAGTCAACTATAAACTGCACATTTAAAACATCATAATTAACAAGAGAATAAAATATTATCATAAGCAAAGAACGGATCTGCTGCCAATCCTGGGCGGCGGATTTGCACTAAGAGACAGTCAAGATGGCCTCTTGCTACTCCTTCCAGCCACCTATACCCTCCTTCCATCCCTTCCGCTTCTCTCAGCTCCTAAAGCTGGAAACAAAGCTCTTCTTTGGCCTCCGCAAGCACCAGGTTCACACACCAACCAAACCCCACACATCCCACTTGCTGGTGGCCAAACACACTCTAGGGGGTCTACTCTGTGGTCCTGGCTTAGCAGAAGGAGACCCTCCCTGCCCAGGTCCTTTGGCACAACTGCAGGATGAATAAACCTATCTGGAATTCAAGTGGCAGCAGTGCGAGGAGCCCAAGAAGGAATGTGCCCGCCCCACACAGCCAGCCCCGAATCAAGGAAGAAGCCTTGCTTTTCAGCAGGTGAAGCCAGAAATATGAGAAGAGGCGTTCAGGATCTCACTCTCACAGTGGACCAGAGTTCAAGAGCCCTCTACTCTCCTCTGGTTTTCAGCAAAGCTATGGTTTTCCCAGTAGTGATGTATGGAAGTGAGAGTTGGACCATAAAGAAGGCTGATCGCCAAAAAATTGATGCTTTTGAATTATGGTGTTGGAGGAGACTCTTGAGAGTCCCATGGACTGCAAGAAGATCAAACCTATCCATTCTTAATGAAATCAGCCCTGAGTGCTCCCTGGAAGGACAGATCGTGAAGCTGAGGCTCCAAGACTTTGGCCACCTCATGAGAAGAGAAGAGACTCCCTGGAAAAGACCCTGATGTTGGGAAAGATGGAGGGCACAAGGAGAAGGGGACGACGGAGGACGAGATGGTTGGACGGTGTTCTCGAAGCTACCAGCATGAGTTTGACCAAACTGCGGGAGGCAGTGGAAGACAGAAGTGCCTGGCGTGCTCTGGTCCATGGGGTCACAAAGAGTTGGACACGACTAAACAACAAACAGCAACAACAATATTCAGAAGCAGTACTGCCTTCCGGTCCCTCCCGAAGAGTCACAATAAAATTGCTCAGGGGAGCAAGACAACTTCATTTCCTCACCTTTGCTCCAATGATGTACTTGAGCCAAGATGTCAGCTGAGCAGTCAACAGCTCCTGCACAACAAAGAGTGTAATCTGGGCAACCAGACGACTCTACACTTGCTTTTTTGTGTGTTTGGTTTGGAGGGGGTGGGAATAAACAGGAGTAGGGTAATTAAAAGAATCTCTGGAAATTTCCTAGGATCTCCCCAACCCATCGTCTCTGCCCCTGTGCCTAGGATGAGGAAGATGTAGCAAACCAGCGGTGATTTTACACATTTGGAGATATGAAACAGCTGTGCAGCGCATGTGTGGGTGTGGGTATGGGTGTGGAGGGAGGCTCTCAGCACAAACACAAGCCACTTGATCCTTGCCGTGGGGCTGGGAGGCCTTGTGAAGAGAGCACTTGAAACCTCTTGCCATAAAACACAGGGCCTTGGGAAATGCAATTTGTGTGCAGAACGGGAAAGGAGCAGCGCATGAGACAGACCTTCAAAGGTGAAACTTTCTTGTAATGAATTTGTGGCAGCTCACTGCACCTTTAGGGCCATAATTGATGCAGCCAGTCAAAGACCGGCAAGTGTGGTGCTGTGGTTAAGCAGCCCAGAGGGAAACTGATCCAGTGGCTTTTTGATAAAGCTGTAATGTTTCAGGGTATCACCAATTCAATGCTATGGCTGCTTAAAAAGGGGAGGGGACCTCCTTGGTTCAATTCTCATGCCTGCTCCCCACTGCTGCCAGCTCTTATCCTGGCTGAACCATGTAAGCAGGGTTTTGTAGGTACTGACTGTATTCACATGTCATGATAATAAGCCAGAATTGCATGTTCTTGCTTCTGGGGAATGAGCAGCAGCCCTGTTCCCAAGTCATGCAGAGCAGAAATTTCTACAAAGCCAGGTTTTTCCCCCCACAGAAAAACTTCCCGTTTCTGAAGTTTGATAGTAAGAACGCACAGCACAGGTGCCAACTGCAAACACAATTATTAGGCAAGCTTGGCCGTTTCAAAGTTTCTAGCTCTACAGTGGTACCTCGGGTTAAGTCCTTAATTCGTTCCAGAGGTCCGTTCTTAAGCTGAAACTGTTCTTAACCTGAAGCACCACTTTAGCTAATGGGGCCTTCTGCTGCTGCACCGCTGCTGGAGCACAATTTCTGTTCTTATCCTGAAGCAAAGTTTTTAACCTGAAGCACTATTTCTGGGTTAGCAAAGTCTGTAACCTGAAGCGTACATAACCCGAGGTACCACTGTATTTACTAATTACAGAGCAAAATTAACATGCTAAATTAGATGGGCAATAGGACATTTTCTGTTGCAAACCAAGTATTTTCCAGAAAATCTACACCACTGTCATGAACATTGACCAATCGCTCCCACTTCTCTCTTCACCAGTGCAAGAAGCAAGCTGAGATTCAAAAGTGACAAACCAACCTTGGTTTAAGGCTGGCTGGGGATCCTGGCTTGTTAGAGAAGAACAAGCCAAGACCCTCCGTTCATGAATTGTTCGGAAGCCAACTTAACTGTGACTGCTAGCTTACTCCTCCTGCTTGTGCCAGGCAGGAATGAAGTGGGGGCAACTGGGCCATGTGGGCCCCTGATGTTCCACAAGACCAGTGCCACTGGCTTATCCTGATGTGTGAACAGCGGCCACTGGGAGAGTTAAGCCCCTCAAGGCAAACAAACCAAGCTTTTCCCATCTTGCCAAAGCAAAAGAGAACATCTGCTAGCGACACTGTCTGGTGCCTCTGTCCTAAGCAGGGAGAAACACAGGGACCCAAATGGACCAGAAATGCATAAAAAAAAGAGGGTCTGGTGTTCTTAGAAAAATAGTAAAGCTTAGATCTGATTTATTTCTATCATTTTCCAAAATCCCCGTGGACAAAATTGTTCCTCACTCCCATCCCAGCTTCAAGATGTATGGAAGTTGCAAATGTCTAAATCACACAGCCTCTGCATTTTATACTGATTGTTGGTTTTTAACTGCATACTTTTGCCATTTTTGTGATTCTTAACTCTACATTTTGCTTTAATGTAAACCACATAGAGGTCATTTTGACAAAATGTGCTGTAAAAGAATGCAAAGTAAGTGATAAATGAATAGCATCAGTTCCAAATGCTGCTGCTTCATTGGCTGAAGAATGCAGCACTATCTTTCTTGCTGGCTATTTCACATCCCCAAACTATTTTTCTCTGCTCTCCCACTCAAAATTTGAGCTCCGCTTTGGCTCAGAGGCACATCTAGCCTCCTGCTAACTTCCAACCTTCACAGACTGTTTAAGAAACATCTTCAAGGTATTAATTAGCTCCCATTCAACAAACATCAAGCACCAAAAAGCTGGCAAACTCCAAAGTCCAGAGTTAGGCAATACATTTATTAGGCACAAAGAAGGCACAAAAGTGTGGCAAGCTTTTGAGCGCTGCAGAACTCTTCATCAGCTAACGTTGCACAAGGTAGGGCATGACTGGATGAGGATTTCTTTTTTAAAAGAAAAGGTTAGGCGGGCTGGTGTATGGTGAGGTCAGCCTGTACGTAGACTCCATTCTGAGATGGAGATTTGCAGGCTGAGTCCCTCCCAGGTGTTGAGATATCAGGTTGCACACCTGGGATTCTAGGATAAAGAAGCAATGGCTGCTCCCCATCTCTCAGAAAAGAAACGTCTGGCTTGCGACCTACTTTGGTCATACGCTGTTAAACAAAATACACAAGCTCTCGGGCAGGTAGAGAATTGAAGCAAAGAAGAACATGGCAATATCAGCAAAGCAAAAGAGTTAATTTAGGAAGATGCACTAGGTAAGAGAGTCACAAAGTGTAGTGCTACCCAGTGGGTGAAGGGAATGTAACTGTATCATATTCAAATTGTAGAAGACAAACCTTTAGGACCTGCTAAAGTACAGTGGTACCTCGGGTTAAGTACTTAATTCGTTCTGGAGGTCCGTTCTTAACCTGAAACTGTTCTTAACCTGAAGAACCACTTTAGCTAATGGGGCCTCCCGCTGCTGCTGCTGCCGCCGCGCCACCGGAGCACGATTTCTGTTCTCATCCTGAGGTACTATTCTTAACCTGAGGTACTATTTCTGGGTTAGTGAAGTCTGTAACCTGAAGCGTATGTAACCTGAGATACCACTCATTTAGCAGGCTGTTTTTACAAATTTATTTAGCCTGTTACTGTTTTTATCCGTTGTTTTAATGATTTTTAAATATGCTATGTTTTAATATGGTGATTTTATTATTTAATTATTACAGGTGTTGCTGCTAACATGCTGGGAGCCCCCTTGAGAACAGCAAATCTGGAAAGCTGCCTATCGATTAAGGATTGCAACCAGCTGTTAATGGGCATGACTAACTTAGGTCCATTAATTTCAAGGTGTCTATTCTGAGTAAACTTAGTTGGATACAACTAATGGAATTTTAAAAAATAAAAATGGAGATCTTACTTAAGAACCTCTACACCACACATTTTGAATAGAACCTTGCTTTAGAAACTGTTTCGCTCATCATCCCAAAATAGTTATCATTTTGTTGTCATAGACTCCCCCCTCCAGGTGTTTCCCAAATTTTCTACTGACATCCAACTAAGTCAACTGTCCTCTGAGCATAAGGCCATTGATTACAATGGGTTTACTCTCGTGTGTGAGACTAATAATGTATATCACCCTTCCAATTATTCTATCAGAAAAAATGAAAAAGTCCTTCAGGAAGGAGAGGAAGAGGAATAGGAATATGAGAGAAATCAGAGCACCCCTTTTTTTTCTTTTTGGGCCTCCACATTTAATTGTTCACACATACAGCTCAAAACTAGCTACCCAGTTTGTTGTCCCTTGACTGGTCACACATTTCAACAGTAGCAACTTTTCCATTCCAATTGATGAGTCATTTGGCTAAACCTGAAGGCTTTGTTACATACAGCCATGTGAACAAGAAGCTTGTCCAATTTTTTACATACACGGTCTCCTTGTGTCTTTTCCAGTTTGGAAATAGCAGTCAATCCATTTATTTCCTTCCACGTATAAAAAATCCCTGACTCTGAAGGCGAGCAAAACTTCATTCACCCTCAACTCATCTAAAGAACCAGGTGAGCCACCACAAGCTCCACTGGGGAAATGGTGGGATATAAATTAAATAGACAGACAGACAGACAGATAGAGTTGTCTCTTGGCTTGGAGAACAGAAACAAACATTATTCAAACATCCTTTCCTCAGGTGGGTTCCCTTTTCCCCTGTGACACTCAAGTCAATATTTACAACCAGACCCAGAAGTTTCTAAAGCAGCTTTGCAGCAGTGGGCAATTCTGCAAGGGAAGAATGAACCAGCCCATAGATTACTCTACCGTTCTGCTACCCCTCCTCTCTTCCGAGGTACAAAAGAAACCAGAGAAGGGCAACTTCTGTGTCCTCCAATTCTAAGCTTCTTGAAGCAGGTGTTCAATGAAAATGAATGAGTTTTCTGAAAAACAATGCCTGGGATCAGGGTGTTCCTCCGGTGTGAGAGGTATAGTATTGCTGGCACTGAGGTAGGACGAGCTGAACCATCACACACCGTCTGGCACAAGCAGGTGCTTCCACGATTCCACTAAGTTCAGGCGTACAATCTGTGCGTCAGCAACCAGGTCCCAGGAGTTCCCAAGGTCTCTTCAAACGATAGTAACTCTTTTTAAAAAATCACCTAGAAATCAAGTCAGGTGTTTGCAGGAGTGTGGAAAAAGAATCTGCTCAAGGTTGAGTCCACAGAAGAACCCAGAGAAGTACAGGCAATGGTGAAGCCTCCATCTTCAGCAGGTACTGCTAATAAGACCTGATCCTTAAGTGTGGGGTTTGCATGCAAGCAGCACGTATGAAAACCATAATGTCGAGATTCCTGCATTGCAGGAGATTGGTCCCTTCCAACTCTGCAATTCTACGGTTCTATAAAAGGCTACCCCCTGCCCCTGGATCAGTCTTTGTAAAGTATGTTGTTGGATTACAACTCCCATGATCGCTGACCATGGGCTGTATTGGCTGGGACTGATGTGAGTTTGAACCCCACAATCTCTGGGAGAAGCCAGGGCTGCTAGGGAAGGCTGTCCGAGACCAAACTCTCTGTCCATGCTCAGATAGAATCAGCAAGCCATGGTTTGTTTACAAACACCGGAAGCTGCCTTAAACTGACTCAAGCCCTGTGGTCAGTGTTAGAAACTGAGATATGAAAGCTAGGAGCTAAATGGCACCTTAAACCTAGGTTATGGGCGCAACAACAGAATGTCTAGGTGCTCCTTTTTATAACCAGAACACAAAGCTGAAAATGAATGAACTGCAGCTAAAATTCATGTTCATTTTTCACATGGTCTAGTCCTCCCCTGCCCACCCCCCTAATATTCTTAAGAGGGTCTCTTCCTCAGTCTTCAGAGAGTAACTGGAAGTGTAGAGACAGAAAAAGGTCCTCCTTTCCTTCCAATCTGCAGTTTTAATCTGAAATCTTAGGTGCGGTACTGCACCAAGAGCTCAGAAACTACTCACGCTAATGAAATTTCCTGTCGCAAAATGCGCCTAGAACAATGGGAGTTTTGAACACTGATGGGGTCCACCTAGCTCAGTACTGCCTGCACTGACTGGCAGCAGCTCTCCAGGGCTTCAGGCAGGGATCTCTCCCAGTCCTGCCTGGAGATGCCAGGGACTGAACCTAGGACTTTCTGCAAGAAAAGCAGATGCCCTAACACTCAGCTACAGCCAAATGGTGGTTGGTTGAAACTCCTGAACAACCTGGCAGACCAACCATAGTTTGTTTTGTGGCAACAAACCATGGTGTGAAGCCATTGTGTGTGGCTCGCTTGCAAACCATATGGCTTCGTTCTGAACCCAGCTTAGCCATGGTTTGTTTGCCTCCGTCACAGATGCTTGCCAAGCATCAAAGGCACAAGAGGAGAAAAACGAACCAGTTTTGGAGAAATAAGCTGTGTGGCTTGTTTGCTCATCTAAAAAGACAACTCATGGCTTCTTGAACAAACTATGGCTCAGTTTTATGTGTGAATTCAGCCACTGTGTGCACACCAGAAGCCTTTTCACTGAATGTGTTCTTTAGAAACATTTCATTTTAAAGATCACAGAACTCCCAAGAACAGCTATTTTGCAATTCATTAGGATTTTGATAAGCAAACTTCATTTTCATTTTCAATACTTGTGTTACACCCAACTGCCTTTTCCGTATCCCACTGCAACTCCTAAAGTTGCAGTTTCTAATTAATGGAAAGATTTCACATAATACATAGACAATCAGGACTCTCCCAGAGACCTCCTATGAAATAGCCCCACAAATGTCATCGTCACAAGGTCTGGAAAGAATGTGTGAATGAACCAAAGTTATCGTGAAGGACTGGCTCAGGTATTCTCAGACAACCGACCATGCACCTCCAGACTGTGAGGGGATCAAGTAGGAGTTTACATTTCACAAAAAGAAAAGAAAAATAAGTATGTGATCTGCTATAAGTTCAGAAGCTGATCCTTGCAAAAGAGATCTATGAGAACACCCATAAGCAGCCAACATTCAACACTACGAAGTGCATTCACGGCTAGCGAAGCACTCTTGACTTGTAACTCAGATTTGCATATTCCCAAAACTAGAAGAAGTTGTTCCAGTAAAATCTTACTGCCTTGGCTTATTTCCTTCCCTTCATCACTAGGAAGCAAGCCAAGTGCAACGGGCTAATACACCCCTTTAGAATACAGCACTGACTGCACCAGTATAGTTGCTCACTTTTGGGGTTTATCTTGCTGCAATTACAGCTTAAGCAATATTTTGCCCCACAGGAACAGGTTTCAACTCAGCTGCAGGTACAGAACAGAAGGAAGCAGTTAGCTCAGTTGGTTAGAGCATGGTGCTGATAAAACACCAATGTTGCAGGTAGCGATGTTAAATTCTCGAGAATAATCTTTTGGAGAAAATTCTCGATTACTGAGAATACAGGTATTAGAGAATTTTCATTTAAAATAGGAGAATATTCATTTTAATGAATTGAAAATGATATGATTAGTTAACATACATGTTTATTCATGGATAAACTTGTTCAGATGGCAACCAAAAACTGTACAGATACTTTTATTCAATGGGGCTATGCAGTGAATTCACATTCTTTGATTTTTTTTTGCACCAAACTTGAAATTGAAAATTCAACATGAATGACTCACGCTAATCACTAAGCCTGCCACTAACCGAGAATTTACAGTTTGTGGAGAATATTCTCCGGAGAATTTTCTAGCAAAGAATATTCTCTGGAAAATATTCTCACCTCACATCACTAGTTGCAGGTTCGATTCCTATAAGGGCAACTTTTATTTCATTGCAGGGGGTTGGATGAGATGAACCCCGGGGTCCCTTCCAACTCTACAATTCTAAAATTCTGTGATCAGACAGATTCAGATACACCCCAGGCCCCAGCCAAACACACAGAGTAGTCTTGCTTGAAAATGCAACGTACATTTCAAGCTTCCCGGTGCCTCAAGCATTATCCAAGAGGGCAAACTGAAACAGTTTGCTCACAGAAAGGAAATTCAAAGTGGTTGAGATATCACAGCAATTCTGCTATTTCTTGAAAAGGACAACCATGCTGAGAACTTGAGCCAGCCGGCAGGTCAAACCTAAGGCACTCCAGATGTTGCACTTATGGGGAAGGACCGTAGCTCAGTGGTACAGAATCTGCTTTGAGTGCAGAAGATCCCTGCCCTGATGACAGGTGTCTCCAGGTAGGACTAGGAGAAGTTCCTGCCTGAAAGCCCGGGGAACTGCTGCCAGTGTGGACAATACAGTGGTACCTCAAGTTAAGAACTTAATTTGTTCTGGAGGTCCGTTCTTAACCTGAAACTGTTCTTAACCTGAGGTACCACTTTAGCTAATGGGGCCTCCTACTGCTGCTACGCCGCACGATTTCTGTTCTCATCCTGAAGCAAAGTTCTTAACCTGAGGTACTATTTCTGGGTTAGCAGAGTCTGTAACCTGAAGCGTCTGTAACCTGAGGTACCACTGTACTGAGACAGATGGGCCAGTGGTCTAACCCAGTCTCATGCAGCTTCCTAAGTTCCTACTGGCCCCACCTAGCATGTCCAGTGGTCAGGGATGACCAGGGAGATGGGAGTCCAACAACACCTGGAAGGCCATAGGCTCTCCATCTCTACTTAAATATGGACAGGACAGGGCTCACGATCCAGTATGTTAGGAGAGAGGTCGAAGTGAGGTGGCTAAGAAGGGGACACACACACACACAACTCCTTACATTTACAAACATTAATACAGGCTTGTCAATTGTCACTTGCCCAGCAACTTGAGGTTGGAATTGACTGCCTTGAGGCAAGCTGGGAAGATTTACAAGATTGTTCTTTTTTTTTAATAAGGCAACAGTGACTAATAAGGCATTCATGGGTGGATGGTCCACAAGCCTAGCAACTTTCATAGACTTCTTTGCAAGGCTACTTGCATCCCCTCCAGCTCGCTAATTGCAAATATTCAAGTGGAAGGGGAAGGTTTATTGACTGGCCAGCCTGTTGAATCCCTGTACACCGTCCAATCTTCAGATTTAGCTATGCACTTGAGGGGAGAACACAGGACCGTCAAACTTGCTTTTGAAAACAGCAGCAGCAGCAGTAGCAGCAAGGGAAGGTTTGCTGGCTTTCAAAAGCAGATTTAGCACCCTGCTGTTCAGCAACACTCCAGGCAATTCACGACAGATAAAAAACATAAAGAGTTTTTTGTCATCTAGAATTATTGTTAAAAAGTCACCCACATCCATTCTACTTATCTCATTCTGTACCTGAAGTCAACAGCTTGAATGCTGTGCTCTCATTCAGAACCACCCCCAATGTTTTCCATTTCCCAAAGCAATAAAATCTAAGATGCTGGATTCTCACTCAGACAGGAAGTTCGCTGAGCAACCACAACAGCCCAGTTCTTGCAACTTAGCCTACATGACAGGGGTAATATGACACATATAAGGGCTAACAATAGGCGAATGTGGCACTTTCTCTAATTACCCCGAGCTGCCTGTTATCTTAGGAAATATTCAGGACAGCCAAGCAGGTTCAAGATTCAAACCTCACGCCACCCACCAAGTTGCTGGGTGGCCGTAACCAAGCCACTACTCACTCAGCCTCAGCACCCTCCTTCCCAAATCTTCATCAAAAGGAATCCATTATTTAAGTGTTCCTTACCGCAGCTTTGTACAGAATACACACCATCACTTCAAACATCTGAAAAGTATTACAGCACCAAGGCAGACCAACCCATCCTTTTGACCTAATGTATGCAAAGCGTTTCTATACTATTGAAATGCAGTATATGGGTGCTAATAAACTAAGCCCACCTCACTTTGTGTGGGAACTCACCCTACCCCCGCAAATTTTGGCCCTCTTTACAAAGTTATTACATGGGTCACCGAGATAATACAAGCAGAATCCTTTGGCTTCTTCAGATGCATTGATCAGCCTGCTTGCCATATCACAGACCCTCTCTCAGAAGCAAGCCCCACTGGCTTCAACTGAACTTAATTCCAAGTAACACAAGTGCAGGATAACAGCCTTAAACATCACCCTTACACCATCACCTTTGTACAGACTGCAGACCCCTTTGCACTGCCCCAGAGCCCCCATTCTTAGCCCACTAAAAAGAATTGCTGCAAGGCAGAAGTTACATATTTGCCTCTGAACACTTTGAAGGGGAAGTGGGGAATGACAAAGTTTGTGTTATTTTATCCATTTATTTATTGCATTTTTATCACTCCTTTCCTCCAAGGAGGACAGCGCATTGTTCTCCTCCCCTGTAGAGGAAGTTAACCCTCCATTGTCCTCTTGCTGCCTTGCTGACCAATCCCTTTGCAATCCCTTCATATTCACCTCACCTTAAGGGACCCTTGCAAGGAGCACCAAGGAAAATTCACTCTGCATAAACATTTAAATGTGTACACTGCACCAATCCCAAATGTTTGCATCAACAGCAAGAATCACCATCATAGTAATTCTTATCATAAAGACCTGTTCAAGTGTCATACTAAACCTGTTATACTAAATTTGTATATCACCCTTCAGCTGTAGATGCACAAGCTATAGTTACCAAGTAAGATCTGCACCCACATAGATGTGATTTTCTATAAATCCATATCTAGGGGCAACAGAGGAAGCAGACTTATCCTGAGCAAGACCCTGGGTCCATCTAGCACAGTGGTGTCCAAACTTTTTCCAAAGAGGGCCAGATTTGATGAAGTGAAGAGCCGTGGGGGCCAACCAAAGTTGTTGACCTTTTTTTTAGGATTGGAGTTGTTGAGTTTTTTTTAGGATTTTACCCCAAGAGATAAACTACCAGATTAAATTGACCAGCAGGCCGGATTAAGCCCCCAAAACGGACTTTGGACATGCCTGATCTAGCACAATATTGTTCTAGACTGACTTGAAGTGTCTCTCCAGAGTGTCAGGCAGGAACCATTCCTAGCCCTACCTGGAGATGTCGGCGACATTACACTTACACATACCAATAACCACAAACAATGGCAGGAAACCCCACCCAATCCCCCTTGCATCTACTCTCTCCATTCTTATTTCACTGTGCAGGGCTGCTGCAAAGACCAAAGTTGTTGTACTACAACTCACATCTTCCCTGATACACGAGCATGGAGGTGGGGTAGGCTGTATGTCTGAGCACCCCCACTCCTGATTCCTGGATCCAGCATGGATTCAATTGCTGGAATAGCCAGGCCAGCCTGGTAATGGCCCGCTAAGTATGGGTCCCTAAGGGAACCAGAAGGCAAATGGATGGGCTTCCCTCCCTCAGAAGGCTGGAGTTGAGAGTTGAGTGATGTGAGGTAGAAGCTGCAGGAAAAGCTGCAGGCTTGAAATGCAGGGAAAGAGTCGAGCCTGATTTCTGCAGGCACCCAAGGCGGCAGCTATGGGGGAAGCAAGGCCCTTCTTAGGGTGCTAATGCTGTAAACCCTTCCATCGTAGCCTGAGGTGGTATATATGTGTAAATAAACCATATGTGATGAAGACACCACAGACTCCACTGTGCCTCATTCCAAACACTGGGTAAGTGTTCTGATCCATGTATATGATGAACTTTTTCTATGCCAATAAAGGAGACTGATTGATGGATTATAAACACACACATAGTGAAAGTATATAGTGCATTTGGCCTCATCATCAATGTAGGAATATCAGTAACAGTGCACCCTATATAATATGCTGCGTCAAATTCACACAGATATTGTGTACGCACAACAATACCACAGCAAAATTAAGAAACTACATGAATTGCCAAGTAATCTATGCATATCTTGTACACGCTGCCATAATCGTTGCCGCCACAGTCATCATTACCACCACTGTAATAGTAATAATGCACCCTGTATAAAATGAAAAGTAAATTCTACAAAGTGATTTTGCACATAACACCATCATCAACCACCACAACGTAGCTTATCATAGTACTGTTAATACAATGCCAAAGCAGGGACTTCTGAAGGACTACCTTACCCTGAGGGAAGCAGGGTGGAAGCATTTGCCACTTGTCTAAACAAATCCTTGTCTTTCAGCTAAATAAATAATGCACACTGTAAACTAAACTATAAACTAAAATCTGCCAGCTAAGATATACACACCACCAGCAGCACCATAATAATCACAGCAATACTACTAATAATGCATCCATTACAAACTGTCAAGTAAACCTACATGTTGTACTGAGATGGTGCCTCTGTTGTAGCATCAATTATCATAATCATAGCAACCTTAATTATGCACTTTGGATAGACTTCCAAATAAAATCTACACAGAAATACTGTACGCATCATCAGTGCTACCACCAGAGAAATATTATCACCCTCTATAAACTGCTAATCTACATAGATACGACAGCACTATGAATAATTATAGTAATATCAACAATTGCAAACTACCAACTAAAATCCACACAGAGAGACACAGGATGAGTACCCTCAACATAATAACATTAATGGTCATCATCACAAAAATATTAATAATGCATCTGATTTTTAAAGCCAAGTAAAATCTTCACCATCACAGTAACATCGCACCCTGCATAAAACACCAAGCAAATCTACACACAGGTATCATTATTAATAATTTTATTTATGAACTGCTTCCCAGGAAGCATCTTGGAGCAATTTCCTATAAATTATGCCCTATATGACAGTCACATTTATAAAAACAACAGGTAAAGTTCAAAACAACAGCGCCTACACTAAAAAATGCAGATCCGAGACAGATACCAAGTGAGGCAAAGATCTTAGAAGGCTCGTTGGAAAAGGAAGGCGGCAGAAAGGAAAGAGACAGACAGACAGCATATAAAAAACAGTTACATTTATAAAAGCCCTTGACAACAACAGCAGCGGCAACCCTTTTCAAACAGCACATGTAAAAAAACCAATTCAGATCCGGGAGCGATACCAAGTGGAAGGAAGACCTTTTATTTTTTTACAAGGCTCATTGAAAGAAGAAGAAGAAGAAGAAGGCGGGAGGCGGCGGCGATGCCAGGTATATCCCACACCCCTTGCGTTATCCACACGCCACACAGAAAAGCGGCGCATAACAGAAACGGCAGCTCAAGACAAGCGCATGCAAAAAGAACTTTCTTTTTTTTTTGGAAAGCAGCTATTTGGAAATCCTGTTTAAAACAGCAAAATACAGATATGTGTGTGTGTAAAAATAAAATTAAACTAAAAAACCAGCGCGTATATCCGGGCGGGAGGGAGACTTCGGCCGAGGCTTTGTTGAAAGGTGAGGGAGGAGGCGTCGCCAGGTATCCCACCTTTGCCACCACCCATTTCCCTGCCCCCCCCCGAGGCCCGCAGGTGAGCCCCCCTCCCCGCCCCGCCCCGCCGCGCACTCACATCTGCGCATCCACTTGATCCAGTGGTGGACGATGGTGCTGTGGTGCCGCTTGTTCTCCAGGCACCACGACGACAGGCCCTGGATGGACTCCATGGTGTTGGTCACCCCCTGCAGCTTCCTGTCCAGGGACGCCTCCAGAGGGCCGGACGACGACGACGACGAGGCCGGCCCGCCCCCGCCGCCCGCCGCAGCGGCGGAGGACGACGACGAAGAAGACGAGGAGGATGACGACGACGACGACGAGGAGGAGGCCTTGCCGCCGCCACTGCCGCCGGCCGCCATCTTCCCTCCCCTTCGGTCGCACAAGCAACGCCGCTCGGGAAGAGGGGGGGGGAGGGGGGCGAGAGCGAGGGAGGGAGCGTGTCTCGGCGCGGGCGCGCGGGCGTAGCGTACGTGCGCGCACTCTCCGTCCGCCTCCAGCGCGCTTCTCTCGCTCGCTCGCCGTCTCCTCTCCAGCGCGCAGGCGCACTCGGGACGAGGCGGAGCTTTTTCCCCTCATCGCGAAGGGCGGGGGAGGGAGGAGGCGAGGTGATATCGATTGTGGTCATAGTTAAATGGCAGCTGCGCATTTAGCGTTAGGAATACGAATACATTTTTTCCCCCAATTTTTTTTTTTATTGATTTTCACGACATTATAAACAAATACATAAAACGATCAAACATAAATCATAACCTTATTAAAAATTATTACACTTAATAACATTAAGTGACTTCCTCGTTCCCCCTTGCTTGAATTTCTTTGCATGTCCTTTTAACAGTTTTCCAAATCACAGTTCTTGTAAAATTTAACTTAAACATTCACATCCTTAGATCTTCACATTATGAAATTAAACATATTAATTCATCACTTAACTTAAAATCCTAAGCCCATTAAGTATATGCAAGCTGTTTTCAGTTTAACTTAACATATTTAACAAAGTGATCATTCAATTTGATCTTCCTGATACTCCTCCTCCTTCTGGTCAGACTCTTCCGGTTAGGTCGGCTAGCTCCGAAAAATCCATCATCTTCATCTGCCATTCTTCTATCGCTGGTAATTCTTGGGTTTTCCACTTTTTAGCTAACAAAATACGAGCCGCAGTTACTCATACAAAAATAATTTAACATCTTTCTTGGGCAATTCCAAACCTGTTATTCCAAGACAAAAGGCCTCTGGTTTCTTTATAAATGTATATTTCAACATCTTTTTCAATTCGGTATATATCTTTTCCTAGAAGTCTTTCACCTTGGGGCAGGTCCACCACATATGATAAAATGTTCCTTCCTTTTCTTTACATTTCCAACATAGATTGTCACAGTTATGATATATCTTTGCTAATTTTACAGGAGTCCTGTGAATACGAATACATTTATTGGCTGCGTTGTATCGCGTTGCATTTATTACACTGGTAATACGCCGATATCGTGTCGGTTTGTTGCAATAACTTGAAAACAATGAAACAGCACAATTGTTCTGTTTATTGCATAGGTAGGCAAACTAAGGCCCGGGGGGCAGATCTGGCCCAATCGCCTGCTAAATCCAGCCTGCAGACAGTCCAGGAATCAGCATGTTTCTACATGAGTAGAATGTGTGCTTTTATTTAAAATGCATCTGGGTTATTTGTGGGGCATAGGAATTCGTTCATCCCCCCAAAAAATATAGTCCGGCCCAGTGGAGTAGCGTGGGTTGTCAGCACCCGGGGCAAGGCAAGTAATTTGCGCCCCCTAACCCGTGGATTTGCGCCCCCTAACCCGTGGATTTGCCCTAACCCCAGATGTTGCGCCCGGTGCGGCCGGCCCCCCTTGCACCCCCCACGCTACGCCACTGGTCCGGCCCCCCACAAGGTCTGAGGGACTTTGGACTGGCCCCCTGCTGAAAAAGTTTGATGACCCCTGGTATTGTGGCGATAGCTACGATAATTATGCTTATGAGCATCGTTGGAAAAACTTCACCATGATATTATATTGGTGTAATAAATGAAATTATTGTAATATTCCTTTTATTAATTGCGCTGATAAACATAACCTTGTGGTAGTGATGCATTTATAGCCGCGCACTGCCTAGAAGCCGTGGAAGCGCAGGGTTTGGGGGGGTTTATTCGTTTCCGCTACGTGAGAAACGCGGATTCTGCCGTGCTCAAGGGGGTGTCGCCGAGTTGGTCCACGCTCCTCCGAGCCCGATCGCGCACCGCGGTGCAAAGTAAAGCCAGAGTCGCTTGCGCCCCTCGCTTTTTTTTTTCAAAGGTTTCCCAGCGATTCAGGGAATCGCTGCTTGCCCAGCCTCTGTGCAAAAGATTTGTCAGTGCAAAATGTTCCTTGCACCGATTTTTTTTGGTCAGTGCAAAATGTTCCTTGCACCGATTATTTTAGGGTAAAAAAAAACAAAACCTTTCAACTGGCAGCTCCGCCCCCCTGCACGGAGCTGCAGCAGCAGCAGCAAAAGCAGCCGCTCCTCCCCCGTGACCAAGCACCGAAAGTTTCCCGGGTTGCTTCCCCCGCCGGCCTCCGACGAGCCGGTCAAAAGTTTAGTCCTCGTCAGGCGGCGATTGGTGGACGCCGGCGCGCGCGTTCACCCGGCCACCAATGGGGAAGCTACAGGAGAGCTGAGAAAGCCCAATGAGGAGGCAGCGGCGGCGCGACTCAGCCAATGGGAAGCGAGAGGCGGAGGCGCAGGGCTGAGTGCCCCGCCCCCTTTCGACCGTGAGGCGAAGGGCGATTTAAACCGTCGCCGCCGCCCTCATCCAGTTCAAAGGATAAGCGACGCTTTGAACGCCGTTGCTACGACCAACCGCCATTTTATATATATATATAGCAAGGGGGCGGTGGTCCGTTTTACAGGCAACGTTAATACTCAAAAGCGCTTGCGCATGCCCAGCGCGCGGGCCCGAGGCCCCAGCAGCGCATGCGCAACGTGCTCCAACCAAAACTCCCTCTCGATAGCGCGAAGCCGATGCGCGGCATAGGTAAAATATGAGGCGGCTCACAGTCACTTCCCAGAAGCCTTTGCGCACCAACTTGACCACACTCCCATAATTCCATGGGCCAGTTCCCAGCATTCACTGGGGGATAAGCCAAGGTTTCTATTTCTACTCCCCTATTTTACATAGTGGTATCATTTAAAACAGTAAATCGCCTTTGGTGATGTATAAATTCAATGAATAAATTTATTTTTAAAAATGTTAAAAAACCCTTACATAATACCATAAATTTAAATATTTCCAGTTCTACATCAATACATTATCTCTATGGGAGCCCTTTTCTGGTTTCTCCCCTCGTCAACATTTATAGTTCATGAATTTTGAAAATTCAAGGGGCCCAACGTTTTTCACTGCTCCATTACTATTTTGAGGGGGCAGCCCCCCCCCAAGGTCCAAAAAGGGGCCAAGCATGGAGTCTAGCAGAGTGTAGCTTCAATGGCCAGCTTCTACACTTCCAGGAAAAGCAGGCCCCCACCGGTGGTGGCAGCAGCAGGAGCCACTGAAGCCACGTTCAGCTCTGCCCCCTGGCTCCTCCAACGTTCTGGCAAGACATTGGGATGTCACACGTGTGACATCGCATGCAAGCGTGCATGCACACACCCACACCCAAATCTCCCTCACAAGTTGTCACCTCTGATCCCTGGCCTTCAAGTGGTGTGTCAGGACCCCGTACAGGGTCACAGCCCGATTGATCCAAGGCGAGTCGCAACAGGAGCACTACCACCGTTCAAATATATGGTAAAAAAATTAAGGAATGGGTCCCCAGATGCATGATTAAAGGCTGGTTCTGAAAAGGTTAAAGATTACTGCTCTAGAACAGTCTTTGCCAACTTGGCGCCCTCCAACTGCTTCAGACTACAACTCCCATCAGTTCCAAAGGAAGGATTCAGAGGCTGCTGCAGAAATAAGAATTTTTAAAAATGAAAAGCAGTTCTGAACATGTGCTGGAAGGGGAAGCCAAACCCAAAGTAGTTTTGAAAGGAAGCATAAAAGCATCCCCTCTAATTCATACTTTTGATGTCCTGAGAGCCCAAGGATAAAATCCTGGCTAGTGGACAGCTTTCTCAAAGATTGCCTCTAGACCAGACCTAACCAACTTTACAGGAACAAAGAAGTCCTCTGCCATCGCTGGGATCCTTCGTTTTCCAGAGCCCTCACCTGGAGTTTACACATTTCTACCAAATCACAGCACAGTTCTCCTTCACCCTCACAACCCTGCACAGGACTTAATATTGCTTCAAAGGGACTGATACCACCCACCTCTAGATCCAAGTATATCACATTCCTAATAAAACCATTGAAGTTACAAGGACCTAAGTAAGCTAATGTGAATTTAACATCCTTATCGTGACACCAAGGATCACAACGGGACATAGACACAACCCCATTAATAAGAATTTCTGAAGGCACACCCCTGGACACCACAATTCACAATGCAATAGCTGGTCCTAAGGTATCGAGCTACTTTGTCCCAAAATTTAACTTCACCTACTTTCCTCTGCACAGTGGCAAGCTGGGAATGATGTGGCACCTTCTATTTTGTATGGAACAGATACAGACTCTAGTCCCAAATCCCAATACATCGGGCTGGCCACTCTGAGAACAGGATGCTGGGAGTAGATGGGCCCCCTCTGGCCTGATCCAGGAGGCTCTCGTATCCTTAAATTGAAGGGCGGCGCTGAAATGTGAAAAATGCTGCTTCTAGAGCACATTTATCACAAATATTGAAAGCAAAAAATTAGCATAAGGATGGCTGGCCTGTGGCCCACTTGATATCGATGGATTCCAACTCCCAATGTTTCCTGGTGAAAGGCCTGGGGGGGGGAGCTTCCCAGAGGTATTTGACAAGGCCCTAGGCCGACATCCACACCATTGTGGAGTTGCAAACTTTTTCAGCAGGGGGCCAGTCCACAGTCCCTCAGACCTTGTGGGGGGGGCTGGACTATATTTTGGGGGGAGGGGGAAATGAACGAATTCCTATGCCCCACAAATAATCGAGATACATTTTAAATAAAAGCACACATTCTGCTTGTGCAAAAACACCAGACAGGCCACACAAATCAGCGTGTTTTTACATGAGTAGAATGTGTCCTTTTATTTAAAACGCATCTCAGGGTTGAGATGCACTTTAAATAAAAGGACACATTCTACTCATGTAAAAACACGCTGATTCCCAGACCGTCCACGGGCCGGATTTAGAAGGCAATTGGGCCGGATCCGGCCCCCAGGCCTTAGTTTGCCCACCCATGGGTTAGTTAGTGTGTTGGACTAGGACGCAGGAGACCACTAGGTGTAACGTCTTGGGCGGACCACTCCCTCTCAGCCTAGGCTACCTCACAGGGTTTTTGTGAGGACAAAATGAGAATTATGTACACCACCTCGAGCTCCTTGGAGGCAAGGTGGGATATATATATGAAGCAACAACAAAAACACGTTTGAAGTACCGTATATGGCTCCTCGCTCCTCAGAGAATCCTGAGAATTGTGGATTGTTGTGGATGCTGGGAACTGTAGCCTTGAGAGCCGTAAACTACAGTTCCCAGGATTCTTTGGAGAAAGCCATGTGTTTTAAGGGTGTAGATGTGACCTGCTGTAAGCAAGATGAATGATGAGATGGGACCCTTTGCCTGATGCAGCAGGACAACTCTTTCTGCTGCTACCCACAATGCAGTTGGTCTTCGGTCATGCCAAGCCTTGAAATCATAACCACTTTGTTTAATGCAGTGAGCAGACTTGCTCAAAAGAAACAAGTAAAGAAACATGGTTGGGTTTTCCTTTTTTTTTTTTTTTTTTTTTTTGCTTTTAACTTCTTACCAAAGAAAAAAAAAGTTTATTATGTAAATGTAGGATGCGGGCTAAATCCCCAGCTCCTAAAATCTGCTGTACAAGTTTCCAACGCTGCGATCTGCCCTCTTAACGTCCTTCGAAGTCGGTGACCCCACAAGCGCTCCTTTCTCCCCATCACGGAGGTGCCTGGCTGACTTGCCTAATGTCCAAACAAACCTACTGAACTGGCAAAAAAAGAGCAACAAAACCAAAGAGCTGTGTGTGGTTAGGAGGCCAATGGATCTGGAAAAGAGAAGACCTGGCTGGCGTACGGATTTCTTTCGACGCTTTCTCCACGGCCTCCAAGTCGGATTGTTTCCAGAGGGCGTGACAAGGAAGCTAAAAAGAGCGCACGTCAAGATCCATGAACCGTTTCAGTCCAAAACAAAAACAGAAAAACCCCTAGGTGGTTTTGCTCTGTTTTTTAAAAATATTTCTTTTAATCGTATGCTGTCACACTGCAGGGAACTTGAGGGGAGAAAGTGGGCTTGGGGAAGGGGGGCGCTTGGATGGCAGGGGGAGAGGAACCTCCAAGGCCAAAGTCTCAGCTGAGTTCTCACTCTCCAAACTGAACACCACAAAAAGCCAAGAGAGAGGGGGGGCCCTTTAGTCTGTGGATTCTAATACGGACTCGCTCAGAGCCAGGTCCCAGTAGTGCTCTGCTGCGTGTTTCTTAAAGTGCTCCCGTGCCATGTTCTCGGTGGGGCACTGCTTGAATTTCATCTCCCCGAAGCTGCGCTCCTTTGCTGTGCCCTGAGGGGGGGAAAGACAAGAGTGGGTGGAATTGGGTTTAGGAGTTAAAAGAAACGAAAGGAGAAGAAAAAAAAGCCACTAACGTGCTTAGTGCTGTGGACCAGGAAGTAAACACTTGAAGCTTAAACTCGTTTAACCAGGACGACCCTCCAAACAAAGCAGAGTTCTAGGGAGGAGGCTGGCAATCCCAAGAATAGGTTCAGTATCTTTTCACAAACAGTCTGGCCACACCTGGGACCTTGCAGTGGGTGGGTGGGGAGATACAGGCGAGATATTGGAAGAGGGAGGTCCAACAATTTCAGCGTGGCCCAGAAAACAAAGAATTTAAGTGGATACTTACCTCCCAAACCAGAGAACATTTGTTTGACTTTTTCACAGACTCCTCGTCGGATTCATCATCATCTGAAAAAAGGAAAACGGGGGGGGGGGGGGAGAGAGAAGGCTGTGCTTAAAGCTGAACACTATTGGACTATCAGCCTGAAGGAGGGCTTTTCCTCAAGTGCTGCACACATCAGATTGGGACCTCTGTTTGGTAAGGAGATTCCAAAAATCAGCTAGTACATGAGAAGAGCCTGCTGGACCAGGCCAATGGGCCCATAGCTGTCAACTTTCAGATCTGAAAATAAGGGATCAGCAGCCTCACCTGTCCCAGGGACAGTCTACGGGATATCTATCAATCAGGGATAGCAGCGGGAAGGTTGACAGCTATGAATGGGCCATCTAATCCAGCATCCTGTTCTCACAGTGGCCAATCAGATGCCCCAATGGGAAGCCCAAAGGCAGGACCCAAACGCAAGAGCCCTCTTCTCCCCTCCTGTGGTTATACAGAAGCCTTGCTGCTTCTGACCACGGAAGCAGAACACAGTCATCATGACTGGGAGCCATTGATAGCACTCTCTTCTGATCAAAAGGCCTTGTGGCTACTGGTTATTTTAAAATGCTCTGATTAGTCTTTAGAGTTTTGATTTGTTGTCAACTGAGAGAGTGGAACCACAATTATATACGAGATCTTTATTGTCATTGTCCCACACAGAACAATGAAATTGAAAATCTACATAAAACATTCAAAACCCCCTAAAAACTCTGAAACCCCATTTTAAAATGCAATATACTATAGAGACTCCTTATGCTGTGTTTAGAACCAGAATTGCATTTGGGTAGAAACTGTTTCTCAGGCGGCTAGCCCTGGTCTTTATAACCCTATACCTTCTTCCAGAAGGCAGCTTTCTTATAGCACCTGATTTATTTTAAATCACCATTTAAAATAAATAGTATACTCCCTTATGTTGGGCATAAGAGGGTTATGCGATTGTGGTGGGTTATGCGTGTCCTTACCGTCTCCTTTTGTATTTGATGTCTGCTCATCCCATTTTATTCGATGCAACATGAGCCGTTTGAATTTTTTCTGTGCTTTAGGGCCTAGGAGGGAAGAGAAAGATCACCGAGGGCCATTTTAATTCTGAAGGGAGTGTGGGCAGTCAGCCAAAAAAGCAGCACTATTGCAAAAGGTTTTAATAAAGCGGCAGGATTGCCCACATTCCTTCAAGCGCATTTTGAACATGAGGGTTGGAAAAAATGCTCCGTGAAAGGGTTGGGTGGGAGAACGGAGTCTTGGAAAGCCATGCTGCACATTAAACCCACACACCCTCCTGCAAGACCCACAGGTTCTCTGGAGAACGTCCTTTGATAAAAGCTCCCCACTGCAAAGAATTATCCTGCAGTGAGGAATTCCATGCGTTACGCTGGGGCTGCCTTTCAGGCCCGGTTCTGCTGCCGAGCGATTCCAGTGGAGGAACCCATGTCCCAGAGCACGTAAACCAAGCGCAACCCATCCTCGCCCACCTCACCTCCTTCTACCACCACCACATTGACATCTTTGTGTAAAACCACAACTCCTGTTAGGTACAGCTGGCCGGCGTTCGCTTCAATTTTGAATTTCTTTGCCGGATTGCTTAGATTTCGGACTCTGAGAGAGAGAGGGGAAAGAGATGTTCAAAAAAATTTTTTTTTACCAACAACCAAAACACAAACAGTGAAACCCCCCCAGGCGGCTGATACAATGGGTATACATAATCAATAATAACATATTCAAATCAACCGTATGTACAATTTTATATACGTTAACACTCCTCCATCCACAAGGTTTATTTAACTTTTAACATTTTAATTGCTCCAAATTGTTCAAACCTATCCAAATAATTCAGCATCTTCTCAAACCAATCCTCCTCTTTCTCACTGACCTTAAACCCTTTCATTCTGTGTATCTTCACAGTTAGATATTCTAAAATTATAATATTATTCCGTTTTTTCCTCCATTGGTTCACCCCTAACTCTTTTGCATTTTCCCAATTACTCACTATAACCTGTTTGGCTGCAGTTACCATCAATTTTACCCATTTACATTCCTCTTTTGTTTTTAACTCGGTGCTACTCAGACTAATAAGAACCATTAATTTAGATATTCCCACCTTCCTACCCACAATTCCCGATATTTCTATACCAATCTGTTTCCAAAATTCATTTGGAATTTTGGAGAGAGGGAAGAAAAACGTGTTAAAGCTTTTCTCTTTAAAAGCTTTCCTCTGGGTGTGGGGGGACGGGGATGTGAAGAAGGTGTGGGCAAAGGCCACAGAGAGGCCTTTGCCTCTGGGGATGGAGGAGACTCACCTATAGACAGCTACATGGACCCCCTGTGAAATATCCTCTTTCAGCTTTTTAACCTTCTTGGCTTTCCTCTGTTCCACGGTGAGCTTCCGTGCAGCGTTCGCCTCTTCGTGAGCTCTGGGGAAGCAAGATTATATATGCAGCTAAGGAGCAAGCAGGGACATTTGCTTTCTCTGCTATCGTTACTGTATTTTTGAAGTAAAAGCCTCCTGTGTGATGATGCATCAGCAAGGATAGAGAATTGGGTCTGGATGACACCAATTTATGTGCATGCATGCGCACACACACACGAACACACACACACACATGCACACATGACAAACAAATCAGCATCAACCTTACTTTTGCCTCTTGGCCATCTGTGCACGAACATGAGCCTCTACTTTGGTTGGGTCCTGGACGGCTTCCGTTCCCAGAACACGCATCAGGTTAGAGATTCGTACTGCAGAGGGAGAAACAGCGACGGCATTGAGAGCAGAAGTGGAGAATGGAAAAACAGCCTGGGGCAGCTGGATCAAGCCAAAGGGGCCCATCTAGTCCAGCACCCTGTTCCCACAGTGGCCACCCAGACGCCAAAACGGGAAGGATCTGAGAGCAACAGCGCCTCTCTCATCCCACCATTTCCAGCAACTGGCATTCAGAAGCATGCTGCCTCCGACAGTGAAGGCAGAACATCGCCACTGCTGCTCCTCTTTTCAAGTCATCCAAGTTGGTGACCACCATGGGTAGGCAAACTAAGGCCCGGGGGCCGAATCCGGCCAATTCGCCTTCTCAATCCAGCCCGTGAACAGTCCAGAAATCAGTGTGTTTTTACATGAGGAGAATGTGTGTTTTTATTTAAAATGCATCTCTGGGTTATTTGTGGGGCATAGGAATTTGTTCATCTTTCCAGATTGCCTGGAAGAAAGAGCTGTTCCACCTGGCCTTTGGTTTGGACTCAGTCTGACCCTTACGTTTCCCTCCCCTTATTGTTTTGATTTATGGGCTATTATTAAAATGAGGCTGCATTTTAAATTGTATTTTTAACCTGTATTTTAAATGGCTGTTTTTCCCCCTCCCCTATTATGTTTTTATTGTAATTTTACTGGTGTTAGCCACCCTGAGCCCAGCTCTGGCTGGAGAGGGCGGGGTATAAATAAAAAATTCTTCTTCTTCTTCATATAGTCTGGCCCCCCCAAAAGGTCTGAGGGACAGTGGACCGGCCCCCTGCTGAAAAAGTCTGCTGACCCCGGGTGACCACCATGCCTGTATCTCGTGGGAACCGGTTTCAGAGTTTAATGAGGTGCTGTGTGATGAAGTCCTCCGTTTTGTCCCACATTCAGCATCACCGGATAGCCCCCATCCCGAGTTCTAGTATTATGCGTTAAAATTCCAACTTCAAGCTTCAGGGTTGTTGTTTTTCATCTCTCTCCCTCTCTCAACAGAAGCCCCACCTGTCCACTACAAAAATCCCTACCTTTTGGTTCAGGAGGCGGCATGAGGCCTAACCTCACTTTCTCCTGCAACTCCTTCTGCGCTTCCCTCCGGGTCTGGCGCCGTAGTTTCTTCTGCTCTTTTTTGGTGAGGTAGACCCCCAGGGTCACCGGCATGTCACTGTCCACTGGGGTTGGGGTGGGGGACACACATCACAAGGACAACGTAGCAGGAACACAGTCAGAGACAAGCAGGGTTTTCTCCTTTTAGAATGGGGCTCACCCACCAACCTTGTTCCTTCCCACCTCCATTACAATTACTTAGACTTGTTGCTCACTTAAACGCCTCCGAGTGGCTTACAACACTTTTAAAAACATGAAAATAAACACATTATACCCGTAACAGCAGAAGGAAGCTTTGGCAGAAAGCTTATTCCCTCCCACACCTTTGTGTGTGCTTCATTCTGTGTGATTTTTAGACTGTTTGGTTTCTGGGAATAATAATAATAATTTATCATTTGTACCCTGCCTATCTGGCTGGGTTTCCCCAGCCACTCTGGGCGGCTTCCAACAAAGATTAAAGTGCGGAATATTGAGTATTGTGCCTGTGATATTATAGGAGCCTTCTTTTTTCAAAAAAGTTAGGCCCCCTTTCCCAATATCCACACATTCCCCATACTGTTCAGTTCCTCAAAGACCACTGATCTGAAGACTGGGGCGGGGGGGAGGTAGTAAGATCTTTGCTCCCACAGAGCTTCCTGCACTAGTTGTGGGTGGATTGTGAGATACAGCAGCAGTAGCAGGAAGGTCATGCCCTGTGTGGGGTTGACACCTAGCTACTAAAGCAGTCAATCCTAAGCAAGGAGATTGGAGCATCAGGCGAATGTCACACACACAGCTTTCCCCTGCTGTACTGCCTATTGGATCATTCCCAAATCCTCTGTGTTTAAAATGTATTGCAAGCTACCTCGAGAACTGTGGTTAGTAGGCAGCGCACAACACTCCTAAATAAATAAAATGATCTGGGGCTTTTAGACTCACCAAGCTCTTCATTCCCTGGGGACAGAAAGGGTGGGGGTTAAGGAGAAGGGAGCAGGGTTTGGGCTTTGCACCCATCTGCTTCCAATCTTCTTGTCTCTATGGAATCCGCTCTCCCCCCGATACAGAAGCAAAGAGATGGAGTGTACTCACCTGGAGGGTTTAGCTGAGCTGGGTGCTCCACTAGGTTCGTGATGCCAAAATAGTCCTCTTTTTTAAGCGAATCGGCGGCTTTTCTGAAACGGGAAGGAGAATTTGCACAGTTGCAGGTGACGCCTCAAAAGGAGGGTGCTCCTATTCTTAACCTATTCTGATCCTCACACTGCTTATGCCTGCTGCAAGGAGATGAGGCTTGGAGGGTTAGGGTTAGGGTTAGGGTTAGGGGGGCTAAGTGCTCATCTAGGAAAACCCTCTCTATGGCAGTGCCCCAGCTGTCACCTCAGAATAGCTAGCTTGGGAGCTAAAGGCCCCCGGGCTTGATTCCCCCCCATCAAACGCCCAAGTTACCGTATTTTTCGCTCTATAACACGCACCTGACCATAACACGCACATCGTTTTGAGAGGAGGAAAACAAGGGAAAAAACATTCTGAATGAAACAGTGGATGTATCATTTTTGTGCTTCATGCTGTGGCCACAGACATGTGATCTGATGGTGAATTTGGGGTGACCCAATGCAAAAATCCTGAGGATCCATGTGGATCCATGCTTTTTAACCACGTTTTGCACCATTGCAGCCCCAGGCAACAGTGGGTGCGTGATTTTGGGGGGGCAGTCTGTAGCCATGGACATGCTATGTGATCTGATGGTGAATTTGGGGTGAGCCAATGCAAAGATCCTGAGGATCCATGTTGATCTATGCTTTGTAACCACATTTTAAGTGGGGAGCGAAGGAAAAACAAAGAAGGGACATGAGAGGGGTGTGCAGAGAAGCAGCTGGCTAAGAATGCAGGAGAGGGATTTAACCGGGAGGGAGGAAAGAAAGGCAAAAGTTTCCCCCCACCCAAGCCAGCCATCTCTCTCTCTCTCTTTCTCCCTCCCCCCTCTCTCTCCCTCCCCCCTCCCTCTCCCTCCCCCACTCTCTCTCCCTCTCCCCCAGCAGCACCGGAGCACAGAGAGGAATTAGAAAGGCACTCTGCTTGCCTGGAGGCGAGGGGCTTTCCCTGCTCTTTGTTCCGTTTGAGCAAACACAGCAACGAAACAGAGGAGGGTGGGCAGTAAGACCCTGAGGCAGAATGCAGGAAAACAGCCACTTCCTCTTTTCAGGTTTCCCTTCTCCGTGAAGCGCGCGATTTGATTTTTGCCTGATTTTTTGGCTCCAGGGACCACACATTCGCTCTATAACACGCACAGACATTTCCCCTTCCCTTTTAGGAGAAAAAATCTGCGTGTTATAGAGGGAAAAATACGGTAACTATGCTGCTGTGCTGCGTTGTGTTCTATTAGCCTGGCTGCCGACATGGATCAAGTCCGGTGGACAGCTCCAATTTGGGAACCATCTCAGCAGGGCTGGCACCTGGTGCCAAATTTAAACAGCAGGCCCTGCTGGAAAGAAATGAAGAGCTCTCCTGAGTGCTCCTGGACAACAAGGGCTTCACCTGCTCTATTCCTGATGTCACAGGACGCCGGGCGAGACTGTGCAACTAAAAACAGCCGTGGTCTAGCACACTTAATTTCGCCCACGAGCCAAGGGCTCCCTATCCCTGCTCTACAGCAGAGACAGAGGAATCTGTAGCGCACTGGAATTTGTGGGACTACAACTCCCACCATCCCCTAACCGCTGGCCATGCTGAGTACTGGAGTATTGCTGCACCTGGATGGCTACAGATCCGTCCGCCCCCCACACTTAAAAACTGAATGCCTTCAGTTCTTTGAAGAAAAGTGGTCTTACAAATCCAGGAAAGAAATTCAGCAGGCAGCAAGGAGGGTGCACTCAGCCCAGAATTATTTCTAGCCCAGAGATTTAAGAGCTGAAAGGCAGAGCAACTCACAAATCGATGCCATTGGGTATGATGTAGGAGTCCCACCACTCCACCTCGGGGGTGTCCCCTTCCTTCAGCTCCTTCTTGGGGGTGATAAGGGCCAGTTTGGTCGAGGTGTGGATTCCGGTCTTCTTGGCAGCTTGAGAAATCTCGGCCTGGAGCTTTTCCAACTGGGCCTGAGGGAGACAGAAGGGTTTGCAGGGAGGTGCACGGAAGAGAAATAAAACGCCTAATTCAGAATGCAAACTGCCCTTGAAGGGCCAGTTCTCTCGGATGGGGCTTTCTAAGTATCCATGGCAAAGGTGTTTCTGGAGAAGTCAAAGGCCCCCAGTGCAGCGGGCCTGATCCAGCCCTCGCCAGCATCAGCCTGATAAAGAACCATTTGTCTGCTCACTTGCTGCAAATATGTACTGCCAGAAGGTGACCATTCAAGTGAGCCTTTATGAAGTTTAATGTAGTTATTTATTTTACGTTGCTTTTAAGAAGGATATTCTGCTGCCCACTCCCTAAGAAATATATTTTCCTTAAGAGCAAGCAAGCAAGAGCACCATGCTATCTATATACACGGGTTGACTGTGACTCAGACTTCGCCTTCCCAGGACAGGAGGAAAGCGTCCGCTTGTGCTGAGCTCCTGCTTAGAGGCTTGCTTCCCTGCACCTTTCTACAAGTTTTGACTTGTAGTTAGTTTGCTAAGGGGTTGCTGGGAATTGTAAATCTGCAAGGGATAAACTACAGTGCCCAGAATTCTTTGAGAGAGAGAAATGTGCCTCAAATATGCTTCAAAGGCACCGTGTGTGTGCAACACCTCAGTATAAGGCAGATTCCTATGTTCCTTCCATGGTCAGAGGCAGTGATGCTTCTGAACACCAGTTGCTGGAAGCAACAGGAGGGGAGACTGGCTCTTGTGCTGGGGTCCTGTTTAAGGGTTTCCTACAGGTACCAGAAACTCCAGCAGGTGCAGAATGCCGCGGCGAGACTCCTTACGGGGTCCTTGCTGCGGGATCACATTCACCCAGTGCTATACCAGCTGCTCCCGGTGGAGTACAGGATCAGGTTTAAGGTGCTGGTTTTAACCTTTAAAGCCCTATACAGCCTAGGACCCACGTACCTATGGGACCGCTTCTCCTGGTATGCCCCACGGAGGACCCTACGGTCTTCAAACAAAAACATCTTGGAGGTCCCAGGGCACAGAGAGGTTAGGCTGGCCTCAGCTAGAGCCAGGGCTTTTTTAGCTGTGGCCCCGATCTGGTGGAACGCTCTGTCCCAAGAGACTAGGGCGCTGCGGGACTTGACATCTTTCCGCAGGGCCTGCAAGACGGAGCTGTTCCACCAGGCCTTTGGCCAGGGCACAGCCTGACCCCCTCCTTTGGTAATCCTCACAGAACTCTAGCCCAATGGTTGCCATTAATTTGATTCTGAATTGATTTTATAATGAATTGATTTTAGAATGCTGTATGATTTTACTGTTGTTGGCCGCTCTGAGCCTGGCTTCAGCTGGGGAGGGCGGGACATAAATAAATAAATATATTATTATTATTATTATTATTATTATTATTATTATTATTATTATTATTATTATTATTGCGGGGGACACCATTCCTGCTAAAGAATGTGGGGCCCCTTTGGCCTGATCCATCAGGCTCTTCCTATCTATACCCTGCTCCAGCTCTCTATGATGCCCCTTCCCATGATGTTGGGTGAGGAGGTTACGTCTGCTTGCCAGAAGGAAAGCGCTGTACCTTCGTCCGCAACCTCTGGGCGATTTTTTCGAATTTGCCCTTGTCGTGGAACTTGAAGGTCCGCTTCGGCCGCTGGGCCGGGGTGATGTAAACCCGGGGGTCGAAGTATGTGTTGGACTCCATGTCCTCGGAGGGCTTCTCCTTCAGCTGCTGCTTGAACTGCTCCCTCTTCACGGCCCGGATGTTGGCCTTGAGGGTGGGCATGCGGTGTGTCAGCTCCACCTCCTTGCCGGTGGCGTCCACCGTGCGGCCTTGCTCGTCCAAGATCAGCGGAGTCGGCTTGGTCTGGTCCTTCAGCTCCACTTTCCTGGGCCAAGACATCCCCAAGGCAAACTCTGGTTACAAAGCACCCCTGGCCAATGGCCCTGATCCCACTGGGTACGGGGCAAGAGTCTCAAGCCCGCTCAGTCTGAAATAAAGCCTACAGAACAAGGGATTCTGGGAAGCCGCCTCCCACAAAGAAAGGCCTGGCCCTTTTTTGCCTGTCGCGGTTGTGTACAGAAAGGATCTACAGGATTTCTGACTCTCGGCTACTCCCCCCCCCCCCAACAAACTAGGCTGCTGAAATAAAGTTTTGAAGGTGGGCAAGGGAAGGACTTTGTGTGGAAGGACTGCGATTTCCCAGCTCTGCTTCTAAAAGCAAATTTCTGGGCTAAGATACCCTTAGAATTATGGAACGGGGCATCTCTCGAGTGCACATCCTCTGCCCCAACCCCGCTTTCTATGCCACTATTTTTCTACTTGAACCCAGCTGGTGGGGCTCGGGGGGGGAGGGTTCTAGGAAAAACAACATCACAAAATAGATCTCACAAGTCTGAAGTCTGCCCACCCACACTTTAGAACAGGGGTAGGGAACCTCTGGCCTGGGCACCAAATGTGGCCCCTCCAGGCCTTGCTAGTCGTTCCTTGGGACACAGACAAGCCCTCCCCCCAAGAAAAACACCGCTTGCCGGCTCTCCTCCACACCCACCCTCCTTGAGAGGCTTTGGCGTGAAATGTGACAGTTCCATATTCACAATTTACAGGAGTATATGATTTTCGTTCGGGGCTGGAGGGAGAGATCTGTAGCAGTGATGGATGGATGCAGCCTCCTGTATGAGGCGAGGGAAGAATCACGCACCCGTTGCCCTGTCCACTTTGGCCTCCAACCCCACCTCCAGGGAGTTCCCCCCGAGGGTCATGTGACTTGGCAATGGTTCCCCACCCCTGCCTGAGACACTTCTCTTGGGTCACACTTGCCAGGAAGGGCTGGCTGCTACTGGCTTACCGTGTACAAGGGGCAAATCCCTGTGTGATGGGACATTTCTGCCCATGTGATCCATTTCTGTCCAATGAGAAAAAACCATTCAGTGGCGTTTCATCAGGCTTGTCAACTTTGCAGACCAATAAAATCAAGAAAGAAAGAAAAAAAGAACACAAACAAAGCAAGCAAACCGAAAACACATCCCACCCCCCCCATCCGCCCCCCTGGGCAGAGTGTTGCGATACTCACGGCGGGGCGATCCCCATGGCGTGCAGGTTGGCCAAGCCAACCATGTTGGTGTTGCCGATCAGGCCAGGCTTCAGGGCCAGCTGGGCCTGGATCCGGGCCTGCAGCTCGGCCGCCTTGCGGGCCTTCTCAATGGCGTCGTTCATGAAGGTGGCCGCCTGCGAGGGCTGGATGGTGTTGCCAATGGGGAGGCGCTCCGGCTGGGTGGTGGTTGTCGGGGCTTTCGGCTGCAGAGGAAGAGAGGGGAGTCACTGGCTGGAACAGCGGGCAGGCAGGGCTGACTCTGGGGCCCTCTGAGAGAGAGAGATACAGCCTCGCCTCCCTTGCGATAGGGCGCGAAGCCGTAAGAAGGGGGCGAGGAGAGGGAAACAGCCAGGGAGGCACAAGCTGGAGAGGGTGGGAACCCCAGGCTGCATCCAGCGTGAGTCACCCTCCAGCTCCCATGGTGGCCTCTCCCTCCACCCCAAAGTGTCACCACAGGGGCATCTGAAGGACCATCTTGCCCTGGGGGGAGTGGAGAAGCAGCAGTATCATTTCCTCCCTAAAACAAGTTGTCTTTTCCATTCTACTGTAACTTTAAAAAACCAAATCACTGATGCTCCCCCCGTAAAGCAGGAATCAAATAAAGAATTAAAAATGGTTGCAATCATCTTGTGTAAACCGCTTTCTGAGGTCAGTCTGGAAAGCAGGATCAAAATGCTGTAAATAAGCAGATAACAGTTCCACTCAAGAGTAAACCCACTGAAGTGAACACACAGCTAACTGAAGTCCATTCTACTCTTAGTGGGAGACAACCCCCGGCTTCTACAGCTCAGAAACCTTTTTCTGAACTTAGAGCAATGTTACTGAACTTCCGCTTTCTAATCTTTTTTTTTTTTTTGATGAGGGGTTTTGGTGCCTACCGTCTGCGATGCTCAAAGTGGGACCCTCCCATGACTTCAGTATTTCATGCCCACAAACTCAAGTATGGATGTGCCTTGGGAGAATTAAATCGCAGGAGGGACTCAGCTCTGCAGAACCACCAGTGCAATGGCTGATGCAGGCTGCAACAAGACTGTACCTGTGGGGCAGGGGGACTGATGAAACTCAGCTGCTTTTTCCTCTCCTCAATCTGACGTGTGGCAGCTTCCATCATCTGCTTGATCTGAAAGTGGGAAGAGGGGGAAGGTGTTAGAACTGGACCCCAACAGCCTGTCTTGGTATAAGGCAGCTTCCAGCGTTCATGTAAAAAGCCAGGCCCCCTGAACTTTTGGTCCACAAACAGCTGGAAATCCACAGGTGCACTGATTACGTTTATATTCTACCTTTCCGCCAAAGAGCTTGAGGTGCTACATCTGGTTACCCACTTCCTCCCTGCCCATGTTGTTTGATCCTCACCACCCCTATGAGTAGGGTGGATAAAAATCAATTTAAAAAAAATTAATTAAAAATCGGATTTTTAAAAATTTAAATAGGATTTTTTTAAAATTTAAATCAAATGTTTTTATTTAAATAGGATTTTTAAAATAAAATGCTTTTGGAGGAAAAACCATTCTAAAGATAGTTTTCTATTTAAGCTACACTATAGTTCAAAGGATGGGACGCGGGTGGCGCTGTGGGTAAAAGCCTCAGCGCCTAGGGCTTGCCGATCGAAAGGTCGGCGGTTCGAATCCCTGCGGCGGGGTGCACTCCCGTTGCTTGGTCCCAGCGCCTGCCAACCTAGCAGTTCGAAAGCACCCCCGGGTGCAAGTAGATAAATAGGGACTGCTTACTGGCGGGAAGGTAAACGGCGTTTCCGTGTGCTGCGCTGGCTCGCCAGATGCAGCTTTGTCACGCTGGCCACGTGACCCGGAAGTGTCTCCGGACAGCGCTGGCCCCCGGCCTCTTAAGTGAGATGGGCGCACAACCCCAGAGTCTGTCAAGACTGGCCCGTACGGGCAGGGGTACCTTTACCTTTACCTTTACTATAGTTCAAAGGCTATTCATCAGGAAATAAGGATTTGTTTCAAGTTTTTCATGTGTGCTCAAACTCAGTCTAAGTTGATTTTTTTAAAAATCATTTAACCACTTCAGTTAACAAACATGGTTACATATGCTATAATGTTATTGTTTTAGTTAAATAAATTGTTTAAATTGTTATTAAGGAAATGATTGTTTTCTTTCCAATAAAGTACACCAGGAAAGTTTTCCAAATATAAACAGTTCACTTATTAAACCTCACAATAATTTCATAATTACCTGTCAATGTATTTCTAATAGTATAGCCAATCAGTAATTTTTGATATAACTGTAAAAGCTACTCAGAAAATTTATTATTCCAAAAATGAAATCTTCATCTGCTAGTAAATAAGATTATACCAGCAAGAATGAGTCTTTCTGTAAAAAAAAAAAAAGGATTTAAGTCTTAATGACTAGTGATTTAAATCGATTTGATTTAAATCAAAGCCACCCTGTCTATGAGGCAGCTAGGACAGTCCAAGGCCACTTGGTGCCTGTGTGAGGATATGTACTCCAGCTCAACAGATGTGCAATCCCAGCAAGCTGATCACTGTCCCAGACAAGCACTCCATGCCTTGCCTCTGCTCATTTGAGACCAACCTGCAGCTTGGTTAGCATCCCGGGGCTTTCAGTCGGGGGTCCGGGGATCACCTCGGGCTCCTCCTCCACTTCTTCAAAGCGTGGGATGCGGCGCTTCTTCACCCCTGAAGATTCCTTGGAAATCTCAGAGTCATCCCCAAACACGTCCTATAAGCAAAGAGGGCAGAGGAAGCTTTGACAGTGACCAGAACCTAGACATCCAAGGAAGCACAAGCCAGCTGAAGTCACGTGACTAGTGGAGGCTTGACTTGGAACTTTCACAGCAAAGAATTATCCTTCATATGACAGGCTAAAGGCTTTACACACCAACAACCAACCCACAGCTTCTTGAGCACCTCATCTTCTTTCAGGTGAAACAAGTTTCTGGTTCCTATGAGTTCAGGCAAAATTGCAAGGGGAAAACACCATATCCTACACACACACACACACACACACACACACACACACACACACACATGGATTTTTAAAGCTTCACACAGCACTTTCTGAAAAGTTTGCTCTGGATTCTTTTAAGATGCAGTTAATCACTAAAATATGCATTTGGTACAGTGGCTTAAAATAGGCATTTTTGCAAACACATTTCAGCTTCTGCTTTCTTCAGTCTAAGAAGCAGCCAAAGAATGTGAAAACTGAAGTATTTTGCTATAAAAGCATTAATATATTTTGTTGTTATTATTATCTTTATAATACACACACACAATTTTAAATGCATTGCTGTCAGCAGAGAAACCCTTTCACACAAGGAGCAGTGTTAACCTAAACCTGTGTGAGATTTTACGTTCCTCCTCCCACCCTCTGAAATGAAAGCATTTTTGTGCTGACGGAACGTGGTCTCTCGCAGCACCATCCATGTCTTCCTTACTCCACTGGGCCAAAGGAAGCAAATTCCTCCCTGCTGTGTCTCAGGAAAAGGACACGGCTGATTGTGGAACAAACAAAAACACAGCATGCATAGATACACAAATCCAAACTGCCTTCTTCGCTGTTATGGGCCAAACCCTACATGGATGGCTCCTCATCCAAACAGGGAGCTTTGAGGCACACCTACCAGCTCAAGAGAAACAGCTTGGCCACAGCAATTAATTTGTACTCTAAAGAAATGTGTGCTTTTAAAGTCTCCTAAAATCTCTGACAAGTCGCGATTTAAGGGCTGAGAGGAAGAGGAAGGCAGATGTAGGAAGAAGACCAATAAAGAATGAAAGATGCACACACTTTCTGTTGCCATAAAGGAAAAAGGCCCTTTCTCTTGAATTTTTAGGCATTTCAACACACAGCACTCCCTGGAAGAGGAAAATGCAGCGAGGCGGTATTGCCACCTCCACAGCCAGATCTGAAACTCTCTGCTGCCTTCATAACGAAAGAGGATGAAGCGTTGATCTCACCTTCAGCTCCCTCTTCCGGTTCCGGTCGCTGTTGGATTTGGAGTGCCGGGAGCTCCGGCCTTCCTCCACGGCCTCAAAGAGCTTGTCCACAAACCGCAGAGTGGAGTCATCCAGAAAAGGCTTCAGGTGATCTGTGGGGGTGGAAGAGCGAGGTGGGGGAAAGAGAGATAAGCAATGTGGGTCACGCCTGCACTTTTCATTTAAAGCACTATTACACCATTTCACACAGCCATGACTTCCTCATAATAATAATAATAATAATAATAATAATAATAATAATAATTTATTATTTATACCCTGGCCATCTGGCTGGGTTTCCCCAGCCACTCTGGGCGACTTCCAAAAGAATATTAAAATACTGTGATACATCAAACATTAAAAGCTTCCCTAAACAGGGCTGCCTTCAGATGTCTTCTAAAAGTCTGGTAGTTGTTGTTCTCTTTGACATCTGGTGGGAGGGCTTTCCACAGGGCGGGTGCCACCACCAAGAAGGCCCTCTGCCTGGTTCCCTGTAACCTGGCTTCTCGCAGTGAGGGAACCGCCAGAAGGCCCTCAGCGCTGGACCTTAGTGTCCGGGCAGAACGATGGGGGTGGAGACGCTCCTTCAGGTATACTGGGCAAAGGCCGTTTAGGGCTTTAAAGGTCAGCACCTACACTTTGAATTGTGCTCGGAAACGTACTGGGAGCCAATGTAGGTCTTTCAAGACCGGTGTTATATGGTCATCCCCAAAGAATCCTGGGAACTGTAGTTTATAAGGTATGCTGACATTGCAGAATAAATGCCCTATTGCTGTCACAGAGTTACAATTCCCACAGTGGTTTAACAATCAATTCCTATTCCCAGAGAACTCTGGGAACTGAAGCTCTCTGAGGGGAATGGGCGGGACAACTCTCAGCACCCTTTATAAACTATAATTCCCAGAATTATTTGGGGGAAGCTGCGGCTGTTAAAGTGGTGCAATACTGCTTTAGCTGCACAGTGCGGATGTGCCCCTGGAAGCAACTGCATGCAAATATAAAGAACTCCACCTGCAACAATCTTGCTTTTTATTCATTTGTTAGCTGCACCATAAGGAAGTTTACGATTTAAATATAAAATAAGGCATGAAAACATTTTACCAAATAAATAACACTGGGAAACAAAACTCATTAAGCAGCCCCCCCACCCAAAGTTTTAAAAGGCCATTAAGGAAATTGATTCCACATGAAGTTAGGCAGATTCCATCTCATCTTCAAGACCAATCATATTATTATCATTGTTTCCATAATATATTAAGCTTGTTACCCCAAAGTCTCAAAGTGACTTACAACACACTGAGAAACATAAGTGCATATTAGGCTGGATGGACAATCGCTTTGTCCAGCGGTACCTTGGTTTATGAACTTAATCCGTTCCGGAAGTCCATTCTTAAACCAAGGCGTGCTTTCCCATAGCAGCGGGGGACTCAATTTACAAATGGAACACACTCAACAGGAAGCGGAACATGTTCTGCTTCCAAGGCAAAGTTCACAAACCAAAACACCTACTTCTGGGTTTGCAGCGTTCTTAATCCAAGTTGTTCATAAACTAAGCTGTTCTTAAACCAATAAACCATTGTATGTTGATATAGATGAGTTACTAAAGCGTGAAGTATTTGGGGGTTGGTCGGCAAGGATAAAATCAGAATTTAACAAGCTACAGAGGAACTCAATTCTCTGCCCCCAGGCCGACCTCAGGAGTTGGCTCCAAGGACCTACCGGCAGCTTTCTTCTTGTCCATCCCCTTCCCAACGCAGTTCAAGGCGGCAGTGACCACAGTGGGTTCCGAGAAGCCAAGGACTCGCTTCACGGTCTTCTCCACCCATGGCTTCAGCTCGTCCAGCTCCCGCTTGGAGAGCGCCATCTTCAGGAGAGTCTGAGTGGGCCGGGAAAGGAAAGCACATCTTGAAAAAGCTGTCACAACGTGCTCAAAAACCAGTCAAGCTCACGCTAGAAAGAATAGCTGTGCTCCTTTTATGTATCTTTGTACATGCACAACAAAGTGCACATCAACAAACTTTGTACACATCAACAAAGAAGGCATGTAATTCCTAAGCAGCATTATTTGGGTTGTGTTCAACATTAGCCATACTAATTAGACCCATTGGCGTTAATGGGCACAATTAACTGAGGACCATCGATTTCAGTAGGTCTACTCTGAGTATAGGTCAGCTGGGTATAAGCCAGCGTAACTTTCTCATAGCCTGTCAGGCTGCCTCTTCCCTCACTGTCCACCAATGGCAGCAGAGGAAGGGGGGGGGAATCCTCTTCTTCCCAGCCCAAAATCCACTTCCTACTTATTGAGCGACATCTGAGAATACTCCAGACTCCAATGAGATTGAACATTGCCATTTGCTACCAGATCGTACTGAACAATAGAATAAACTGTCTTTGTAATATCTTCTTTTAGGCTTAAGCTATCAGATTAGTGGTCAGATCTCTCCAGGGTTTTATCTAGCTGGGGTCCAGAGAATCACACAACTGGTTCTGAATGCCCAATTGAGCCTTTGGCTTGCCTTTCTTCAATGGAAGCACCCCCACCCTACCCCAGGCTCTGTGCTGCACAGCAAGAAGCTTTTCAAACTGGAAGACTATCTATCTATCTATCTATCTATCTATCTATCTATCTATCTATTTTCATCAATTAAATTTATATACTGAAGATCTCAGGACAGTTCACAAGATAAAAATACAGGATAAAAAGCACAATATAAACAGTTAAAACAAAAACAATACAATAATTCCCACCTCCCCACAAAGATATTTAAAAGATATTAATCAGCCAAAGGCCTGGTTGAAGAGGAATGTTTTCGCTGGGCACCTGAATATGTAAAGGTTTGGGGGAGAGGTTGCTACCTATGTGACGAAGCATACGTAACAGCAGTATGTGCTTTAGAACAAGGGTGGGCAAAAGGTAAATCGGGATCTGACTCCCAGCAATTCAACAACTGCAAGAAAAATCACAAGTTAAAAATAAATGAGAGGGATTCAGCTAAATAGTTGCAGTAGCAGAAGCCAGAGCAATGAGTGCCATTGGCACAATGCCCCCCCCCCCAAAGTTCTTAGTCAGGAGAACCCCTGCAACAGTGTGCAGGGCTCCCCCTCTGGCAAGGACGTATCCCTGGCATGCAGAAAGGTTTGCACTGATTGTATGATTATATTAGTGCAATGAACTTCACCCAATAATTATACATCATGGCTGGCCTTGTGCAAATCATTTGCCATCCCTTGCCTTCCTGTAAAATATGGTTACCGGGTTGCCAGGTCTTTCTGTGTTTCTGCTGGGTGAAGTTTTAGAGATGTAGGTGTTCAAATGTATGAACAGCTGTGTAGCCTCAGATGTAGATCTATATGCATCTATGCATGCTATGTCCATGGAATGTTGATAGGACTTCTCCCCTTGAGGCACTATTTTACAACTTGCCTCTCTCTTGGTGGATCTTGGGAGCTCTACCAAAAACACAAACTAGATCCCCACCTATCTGACATCTGCAAGCCTCAGCTTTAGAGCATAACACAGGCTGGGGTCCAGAAAACAGAGGGTTCCTACCCAAGAAGGGGCCTGCAACATAAATGGGAAGATTCAGGAGACAACAGAGTAAAGTTGCCTTTATTTTATTGGAAGCACGTAATTCCCTATAGAAATACATATTATTAAATGCGGTCACAGTGGCCTGTGAAATATTGGCACAGTTCCAATTATGCCTGCTAAAAAAATGATACTATAGCACTGCAAAAGGTTCAAGCAAAAGGAAAGCAAACTGATCAGGGGAGAGCAAAAAGGCCCCTCCTCACCAATGAAAAAGGGCCCACATTCAGGACTTCCTGTCAATAGGTGTCTGGGAGGAAGAAGACATGACAGAAGATTATAAAATGATGCATGGTGAAGACGAAGTGAAGGGGGAGGTTTTTCCTCCCTATCTCATGGTACAATGCCTCAAACTGATTGGAAATTCATTCATCACTGAGAGTATTTCTGCACACAGCACAATTTTTAGAAAGGAATTCATTGCCACAAGACACAGTTGTGCCTGATGTCCTTCTAGAAAAGGACTGGATGAATTCACAAGAAGAAAAGAAGGCATACTGACAAACAACAGCCATAAGAAACAGAACCTCCATGTTCAAAGGGAGCATATCTGAAAACACAGTGCTGGAGACAAACAACTGGAGGAGACTACTCCTTCCTTACTGCTCTGCTTGTGAACTTCACAACAGAGAATTTAGATGGCTGCTTTCCTTCTTTTCCTGGATGGGTCCCTCAGGAGCTAGAAGTTGGAGAAAGCTCAATGTGGAAAGGCAATTTATCTCTGAGGGCCAATAACTTGCGAGGTTTCCAGAGGTCTCTAGACTTTTTCTTTTTGTCTGATTCAGCCAGGCTCTTCTCATATTCAACTCTTTCTCCGACAGAGCAGGCCCATGAATTGGACTGCCTGTTAGCTTCCTTCCCTAATCTAGTCTGCATAAACTACAATAGTTTGTTTACAATTGGCTTGTTTTTGTTTTATTATGTATTCTGTGTTCTCATTCCGTATTTTTATGTTGTGAACCACCCTGTGATCTTTGGATGAAGGCAGTATAAAAATTTAGTAAACAACAACAATAAATACAATAGCACAATGGAACATCCATGTTCAGAAGCAGCATGCCTCTGAATGCCAGAATATGAAAACAAGCCATGAAAAGGGAAGAAAAAATAATAATCAGGCTGACAAGGGATGGCAGAGGAAGGAGAAAAAATGTTTCACTCTTCAGGGAGTCCACTAGTTCTCTATGCTAGGCATAGTTGGTCTTGCGCTCAGGATCCACTTGCTTAGGGGCTTCCTGTTGAGGCATCTGGTTGGCCACTGTGAGAGCCGGATACAGGACTAAATGGGGGGGGGGGAGGCCTCTGGCCTGATCTAGTAAAGGTAAAGTTGAAGGGACCCCTGACCATTAGGTCCAGTCATGGCCAACTCTGGGGTTGCGCGCTCATCTTGCTTTATTGGCCGAGGGAGCCGGCGTACAGCTTCCAGGTCATGTGGCCAGCATGACTAAGCCGCTTCTGGCGAACCAGAGCAGTGTACGGAAACGCCGTTTACCTTCCCGCCGGAGTGGTACCTATTCATCTACTTGCACTTTGACGTGCTTTCGAACTGCTAGGTTGGCAGGAGCAGGGACCGAGCAACGGGAGCTCACACCGTCACGGGGATTCAAACCGTCAACCTTCTGATCGGCAAATCCTAGGCTCTGTGGTTTAACCCACAGCACCACCCACGTCCCAGCCTGATCTAGTAGGGTCCTTCAAATGCTGTTATGGAGCTTCCAGGCCCAGTGGCACTCCATTTAACCTCCTAGATTCTTAGGATCATTTGACCTCTTTGAGAACAGGAGGCTGGGCTTGATAAAAAAAACCTTTGGCCTCATCCAGCAGAAGGGCTTGTCTGACGTTCTTGGGACCTCAGGATCGACCCAGCAGGGCTTCTCTTGAAAGGAGCCACTGCAAACGGGGACGGAGCCTCCACTTACCAGAGCAGTCTACCTGTATAGAGTCCCAAAATGCTGGGGAGAAAGGAGGACCTCCCGCCTTCAGGACCTGCTTGTGGGGCTCCCAGGAGCGAGCCTGGCAAACGCACCTCGGCCTGACCCACAGACCCCAAAAAGAGCATCCCCTGCCCCTTCCTGAGAGGGGGAGAGTTGGCCCCCCACAACCCCTCCCCCAACGAGGAAAGGCCACGCCCCCTGCCGGCCCCCAAATCCCCTCAAGCGGCCCCCTGCCGGCCCTTCTCCTTCCTCGCCCTCCTCTCACTCACCGGGCGGCGGAGGGGCGGCCCTCCCTCTTCCTCGTCCTCCTCGGCCAGGCAAGGGAAAAGGCCGCGCCACAGAACTCCCACGGACGGAGACCGAACGTCGTCGGCGCGCTCGGGCCGGAAGCGGAAGGCGTGCTGGGGAAACGGAAGTGGCCCCGAACCATAGAGGTGCCGGGCTTCTCCCCGCCGTTCCCTCGCTCTTCGAAAGTCTTACGGAGAGTATTCATGTTTGGAGGCGGGACTTCCGGGTGGGCCGCCTCCGACGCCATTTTGTCTCTGGTGGCGGCGGGGGCCGCCCGTTGGTAACCATGGCGACGGCTAAGCCCTCAACCGCCCATCCTTCCCCGCTGATTTCTATCGCTGTATACAAAAAAAAAGCTATTATAAAACCCGGAGGCGTTTAAAATTACAAAACACGTTATAAACCAATAAGGCGGCAGGCTGCATGTTTAAAACAGCCCTGTGGTGCTGTAGGCCGCCGCCAACCCTGTGTGTTTTGTATAGCGAATTGCGCACAACAGCCCTGCCGTGTAGGCCGCTGATCCTGAATTGCAAACCATGCTGAATGAGTGCAGTTCACACACTGGGTTCCTTTGGGAGGAAGGGTGGGATATATATTGAATAAATAAAATGACAACTATGGATTGCCTTGGTTGATCATAATCAGTGGTACCTCGGGTTACATATGCTTCAGGTTACATACACTTCAGGTTACACACTCCACTAAGTCAGAAATAGTGCTTCAGGTTAAGAACTTTGCTTCAGGATGAGAACAGAAATCGTGCTCTGGCGGCGTGGCAGCAGCAGGAGGCCCTATTAGCTAAAGTGGTGCTTCAGGTTAAGAACTGACCTCTGGAATGAATTAAGTACTTAACCCGAGGTACCACTGTATTGTAAATAGGGGCTTAGGACAGCCCCGTCGTGGAATCACACGTGATGCAAGTCCTGAAGTGTAGGCCAAAAAAAACATTGTCGAGATGGCACTGGACTCCACTTGCCCAGATTTGGCAAAGGTTGCTGTGACTTATGCTGACTGGGACGCTGCTTCACACGCAGTGGGATTGCTAATGATAACAATAATATTTGTTATTATTTGTATGCAGCCCATCTGACTGGGCAGCTCCCAGCAGAATAGTAAAGCAGCGAACATTGAAAACTTCCCTAAACAGGGCTGCCATCTGATGTCTTCTGAAAGTCAGGTACAGTGGTACCTCGGGTTACATACGCTTCAGGTTACAGACTCCGCTAACCCAGAAATAGTACCTCAGGTTAAGAAGATGAGAACAGAAATTGTGCGGCGGCACAGCAGCAGCTGGAGGCCCCATTAGCTAAAGTGGTATGTCAGGTTAAGAACAGTTTCAGGTTAAGAATGGACCTCCGGAACAAATTAAATACGTAACCAGAGGTACCACTTGTAGTTGCTGCCACCATTCAGGCATCCTGGAGTCAAATATATAGCACCACCTCTACAATCACATCCCAGGTCCAGCCCTGGCACTCCTCTCCCCTAGAGTGCGGCATTAACCCATCCATTTTGCTTCAATCTTTTTGTGCTTCTCACTGCAGTAGGATGTTGGTGACTTCCCACTGAAAGCCCAACTCACTCCCTTCACAGGAGGAATGGCAAGGGAAGGGAAGGGAAGGGGACATTCGAAACACCAAAGGAGAGTCTTTAATGGTTTGTTTAAAATAGAACATGGCAGAAGATATTATGTTAAACCAGATGCACAGCCCACTAGTTCCCCATTTTGTGGATAAACATGTGGAGGCTTTATTGATAACTAAATTAACTCTCTTTCTTCTCTTTATATACAATTGCTGTTTCAAGCTGCATTGCACACTCCTTTATTCCGCAGTTTCCTCCTCCCTTTCCTCTGTATTCTTGTTTGCACCATCATTTTTACTGCATTCTGTATTTGCTTATGTCTGTAACCCTTCTATTATGAAAAATGACCAAATGTTTTTTTACTTTTTTTAAAAAAAAGTAGGCCACTGAACCTTTCATGAGCAAGTCATAGTTCAGTGGAAAAGAACCTGTTCTACATGCAGAGAACAGGTTCACTCCTCAGCATCTCCAGGTAGGGCTAGAAAAAAAGACTCTTGTCTGAAACCTCCAAGAGTTGCTTCCACAGCACACTATCTTCTGCTAGCTAGATCAAAGCTCCGATTCTGCATAAGGTTGGATTTTTTTTTATCTGCAGCATGGGGGGTGGGGGAGGTAAAGAGACCATGACTTGCAAAAACCCTATAATGTAGTCCTGGCAATATCAGAGATGGGAGGTGGGCCCAGGCAAAGAATGGCTAACAACAACTCTGCAGAATAGGCTAGTGTAATTATCCTGGAAGTGGCTATAAAGGGACAATTTAAAGCAACCTTGGAGTGTAGCCTACTTTTGCTAAGCGCTGTTATGCAACAACACCTTTGTGCAATAAATCAGGGGTGTTGAACAGTGCGGTGCAAGTTATAAACCTGCTCCCTGCCCCCAAACCCAGTCACTTGTAGACAGTATTACGCTAGATGGACCAAGAGTCTGGCTCAGCAGAAGGCAGCTTCCTCTGTTCCACTTCCAACAACAGGGAAACCCAGGCAGATGGGTGGGTTATAAATATATTATTATTATTATTATTATTATTATTATTATTATTATTATTACTACTACTACATCCTCGCTTGCTGTACATCTTTTATTTACATTTTCTCCACTTTATCACATTGAGTATTTCTTACTTTAGCCCTTATCCAGACAAGAGCACCTCAAAATTGCTTTAAAAACTGATTGTTTTATTGGCCCCTGAAAGAGAAGTCCATTAAAATGGCCGGAAGCTGGACATAAGCCAAGTCAATAAGCAAAGCTACAATGAGAGTGTCTGTCAACTGTCAAGGGAGAACCCTCTTTTTATTTTTTTAAATGTTTACCCAAGAAAGCAAACATGCCAGCATGTAGAACTGTATGCAACCAAGTCTCTGCCTCATGTATTAGTCCTCCCAGCAAAGGGCCGATCCTCCCCATAATTCTGAAGCCTTCAACAACCCAAGTCAACACCTCCAAGCAAAACTGCTTCTGCTTGGGATGGGCTGCCCAGCGACTTTTGCTTAACACACAAGATATCAAAGGGTAACACACTAGTGAAGTTTGTTGCTGACAAACAATATAGAATGTTGATTTTTTAAAAAAAGATAAAAATATTTTGAAACCGAAAAAAATGGGGAGTCAGTCTTTCAGAGATCCCACTGAAGTGGATGGGGGGTGTTTTACTCTTCCACTTATTCAGTTAGCTTTGCTCAGAAAAGTCATAAACAGCTCATCTCGCAAAGGTCGGTTTTGCAGCAGTTACTATGCTTGGATGTGCCTTCCAAGCTCAGCAACCGAGCCAGGGGTCTGAGCGGTTCTTCCTCATGAGGAAGTTGATCTTTCGAGCCATTTCCGTGTTATAGATCCTCCGGCATGTCTCGTACGCCTCCCGCTGCCTCTTGCGGCAGGGCTTCTCATAATACCGCTGGCGCTTGCTCCTGTCAATGATCCCGTCCATAGTTAGGACCCTGAGCAGAGAACAAAAAGAAGAACAGGGTCAAATCCTTGTCAGATGAGGCCAGAATCAGGATAGCAACCCACCATCTTCCTCTGTGCCAAATACAGAAAAGCTGATTGCTGCCAGCTGTATCCAACTCCCACTCTAAAAATACAGAACTAAAATAACCACCCTCCTCCTCCTCCTCTTCTTTTTTTATGCTGAAGCACTTTAGAGGAAATGCCATAAAAACACGATGATCGTGCTGAAGATACACCTTTTCACTCCCGCCTTTGACACCTGAGATATGTATTTTTAGGACCCACCCTATTTCCGTGACTGTAATTTGTTTGAACAGCTTGTAGTGTTGAATTTTAAATTGTTGGATCCCACCCTGGGACCTGATGGTGAAGGGCGGGTGATAAACTGAATCTTTAATCATCATCATTATGACTTGCAAAGTATCTAGGCCACCAAAAATTCTCTAATATCAATTAGGGCTATCATAATTTTGCCAAAAGGACATCTTACTGGGGCAAGGGTCCCCCCCCCCCATCCTGGTTCCAAACCTGAGATTCAGGCAAGGCGATCTAGGGACTCGCAGGAAGGCTCTAAAATAAAATAAAAACAGCCCCCACCAAAAAAAGCTGGAGACCCAATGCACTGCAATAGGTTGGTGGGTGGGAAGGAGAATTAGGAGGTGAGACTGCAATTATGGAAAGCCAGTACTGAACACCTTTGTAGCTAACCAATCCTGAGAGGTTGACAAATGGAAGCTGGATAGTGGCTCAGAGAGAGCCCTCCAGATTCGAATCTCACTTAGCCATCAAGTCATTCCCCTGTCACAAAATCAGCTCTCTGTGCTTTGCAGGATGAGGATAATATCAGCCTACCTTACAGGGCTATAAGGTAGCTGAGACAAAGATATTTGCCAATCATTGCAAGGACCCATAGACCCCAAAAACTATTCAACAGCAACTCTCCCAGGCATGAATTGTAAGATGAAATCTGCAATTTATTTCTGTGCAACAGAAGCAGCAGCCCAGATAGCTTTAAAAACAAAACAATACAAAAAATATAAATGCCAATTTTCTCTTTATGAGAGTTTAAAAACAATTCTGGCTTGCTCTGCCTCGTTTTGCATTCACATGGCCTGGGAGTGCCAGCCTGTCAGGGTTGGATGAAAAATAATCCTGAATGAGCTCCAAGCTCCGCCCACCAGCACCCGGCACCCAACGAGAGGGAGCTCGGTGGCCCCCTCCACCCAGCGGGCCAGCCAATCCCGAGGCCAGAGGTTTCTCAGAATGGGCTTATGCAACCTCGTGCACATCCTTGCTCCTAGTCTCATGGGCTGGGACTGTGAGGGAAGACACATGTTTGGCTAGCTGGCGACACAGGCATCTGAAGGGAACATGCAGAGGGCGCAGCAAAAAAGCTACACACACACACACACACACCGGACTACAGCAACTGTACTTCTAGCTATTTTTAAACCCTTCAGTGGAAGCCTGAGAAAAATGCAGAGAGAGGCAGGCGAGCTATTGGAGGGGAAATCGCTTCCCCCGCAACCAGGAAGCAATTTGCTCCGACTCTGCAATTATCCCCGCTTTCTGAGAAAAGCTCCCTGATGCATCGCAGGTATCAGGGAGGTCAGGAACGATTGTTTTCTCAGCCTGCAAAGAAGCTGCCGTGTCTGGAGTCCTTGCAACTTTCTGCCTTCTCCTTCCTGGCCCCACAATGCCATCCAAACTTCCAGCAGAATGTGGTGGGCACCCATCCCCAAGCAATTTGGACGTAAAGGCCTTTAGGTTTTATAGCCTATGCAATTCTGTCCATTGGACAATTTTGTTTTAGCAGCCAACACATATAACACAGGTATCTTCAACCTTTGAAGCTCAGGGCCCACTTTTAACCCAAACATGCATTTGGGGACTCGTTTCTTAATCTTTTACTAAATATTTGCATGGGTCAGGCCACACCGCAGTTGCAGGTCCACCAGTTGAAGACAGGTGTTGCAACACATTCCTGCAGCCTCAAGCATCTAGCATGCAATCTAAGAACAGAGGAAGCTGCCTTATGCAGTAAATCTCTCTCAAAAACAGGTAATATTTCATGGGAACAGGGCATAGTCCATCTCCCCATCAGACCCACAAGACACTAACCAAGAACAAAAATGCTTTTGGGTTACCATGCCATGGGCACCCATTTTTGCTGAATGGTCACCCACCCTCCACATTATAAGCAGACATTGCAAGATACATACACACACACCAATAAAGTTCTGCAACCAAGTTAAGTACCACTTGAATCCTGTAAAGGCACACTTTGCAACTCAAAAGCCTAAACACTCATATAGCAGCAGGCACTAGTTCCGAAGAACAGAACTCAAGCTATTTGTATATATATTTTTAAAGCATACAGCCTGAGTCCATCATTTTAAAAGTTCCATTTATGATATCCAGCCAGCAGAGGGCATGACAGCCACATGTTGACTAAAGCTTGCTTACAAGACAGCATTAGAAGTCACGACTCTCCCTTTCTCCTGACAAAGGTTGCATAAAACCACCTAACCTGACAACACAAGTCGCCTACATGCTTTTTGCCCTAGCAGCCACCCCTGGTTGCTCAAAATACAACCAGGAAATAAAAGCAAAAGCTACTCATTCAACTCGTAGAAACATTGTGAAAATGACCCATGGATGGTTAAGTCCAGTCGAATCTGACTTTGGAGTGTGGCGCTCATCTCACTTTCAGGCTGAGGGAGCTGGCGTTTGTCCGCAGACAGTTTTCTGGGTCATGTGACCAGCATGACTAAACCACTTCTGGTGCAACAGAATACTGTGACGAGTGCCAAAGCACATGGAAACACCATTTACCTTCCCAACACAGTGGTACCTATTCATCTACTCACTCTGGTATGCTTTCAAACTGCTAGGTCGGCAGGAGCTGGAGCAAAACAATGGGAGCTCACCCCATAGCACGGATTCAAAACATTGCAGCCAGTCCTGGGGCGCAGCAAGGCCAAAGGGTGTCTTTACCTGTTGAGGACTCGATAGGCAGCCTCCACATTGCCATTGGGCACCATCACGGTCCGAGCGATGAATTTCAAATGATTGGCCATCTTAGGTGTAGCTGTTTCTAACTCCAGGAACTGGAGGCCATTGGCTTCTGGCCCAAACAAGAGACTCTCCAAAAGATACCTTTTAAAAATAATAATAAAAGGACACCTCACAGCTTAACATAAATAAAATATATTGGGGGACAACTGTTAGTGCTAGATGCACAAGAAAGTCCTGGTTCAAATCTCTCTGACCCCATCTGCAATATACATTTAAGGTTTTCATACCACTTTTTTGACAGGCATTGCTCCCCTCAAAGAATCCTGGGAACTGGACTTTGTTGTGGGGGCTGAGAGTTGTTAGGAGACCACCACCATCCAGGTGTCTCTCTGCCTTCGGTGCCCCGTTTGTATTGTTTTTAAGTCTTCTTACAAATCTGGAGTTTCTTTGTATTGTTTTAAAAACTATCATAGCTGTTTTAATGACATGACTACGAATTGCTTCAAGACATACATGTAAAAGGCAATTAATGAATTCTTACCTAAAACAATAATAATTCTAAGTGTCTTCTGTGGGTACCCAGGCCTTTGGCTTTTTATTATCGGCTGCCTACTTCAGTGAGTGGGATTTTTTAGTCCTGCCTTTAGAAAAATATGAATGAATTTTCTCTGTTTTTATGCTGGTGTTAAATGCCTATGTTATTTATTTATTGCTGTAAGTAACTTTGAGATACTTTTAAAAAGGGCAATACATGTGATAAACAACAAAATTCAATAAATTATTATAATAATAAATGTAGCAAAGTAATCATTTCTCATTTGGCTGTCCAGTTGGCAGATCTCAAAGTAGATCCATGCAGAGTGCTGAAACTCCAGTCACTGTTTCTTAAAAAAGAAAATACTGGGTTTTTCTGCTATTTTCTCAGTTCATGGCCCAATTCTGAATTGTGAAAAATCAGGATTTTATCCAATGCTAATTCCTACTCAGAGCAAACTCACCAAAGTTAAGAGACATGACTAACTTAGGTCCATTGATTCCAACAGGTCTACTCTGAGTAGAAATAAGCTGGAGACAACCCTCGGCTGTTTACCTTGCCCCTTCCAGGCTCTTTGGGGCCACCTAAACAAATTTACCTGACTATAATAAACAACATAAAATTATGTACAAAGGGGAGGATAATGAAGGGAGGCCCATTACACACACCCCAATTTGGAGGAAACTGCGGAGGGATCTCCCCCTTTTTGGGGTGACCTTGGGCCAAGTCACTCATCCCTCAACCTAATCTACCTCACAGGGTCGCTGTGAGAAGGTAAAACGGGGAAAAGGAGGGGGGTTAATAATTTCCCCCACCTCGACCTCCCTCGGAGGAAAAGGTGGGGCATGAAATAAATTTTATTTCAACAAATGAAATAAAACGGGGGGCGCCCCAACTTCTCCCGTCAACTGCAAATAACAAAAACTAAGGGCAGCCCTCCTTCCCCCCTCAATGGGGAAGGTTAACCCCCCCAAAAAATTAATAATTTCCACGACGACAGGGCGAGGAACGCTATCCTCCGAGGGAACCGCCACATTCTTATTTTTCAGCCCGCCTCCCGCGCTTCCTCCCCGGGCAGCAGCTCCTAATAGAGGCCGGGGATGCGCGCGGCCTACGGCGGACCCGAAGGGAAGCGGGGCCAAGAGGGGCTTCCTCGCCCGCCCCCACCAAGGACTACACTCACCCGCTGCCGGAGTCAGGACGGAGCCGCAAACCGGAACCGGAAACGCGTCTTCCTTTCCCCCCTTCTTGCTTCTCCGGCCTGCGGCCTAGTCCTGGTAACCATGGCAACGGGAAGGGCCTGCGGGGAGAGGAGGAGGTCAAACTCCTGCGCTAAAGTTATCCTCTCCCGTTATCACCGAATAAGGACGGCCTCCTTACTGCTATTTTCGGTTTTCCCCCAATCAATTAATAATAATAATAATAATAATAATAATAATAATAATAATAATAATAATAATA